>JAQFZF010000874.1:0-15594 GCA_034695365.1 Enchytraeus norvegicus | reverse complement strand
CGCTTCGTTTACATGCCAATCCGTGAGTACCAAGAACGTTAACTGCTGTTCCACAGATGCAGGTGTGAGGCTCACATTTATTTATTTATATTTATTATTATTATTATTGTATGTGCATATAGTTTTAAGTAGTTTTAGTAGGTCCATTCAATCCATTAGCCCAGTGTTTCTCAAACTGTGGGTCGCAACCCACAGGTGGGTCGCCGACTCCTTTCAAGTGGGTCGACGATGTCTCAAAACATTTTTAAAGATAATTACTTTAGTACAAGTTATTTTAGTACAAGCCTTTAAGGATCAAACTCTTATTTTCGTATGCCTATGAAGATTTACACTTCTCACATACATTTGATTTTGTTTGACTTAGAAGTTACATATTTAGGTTTTTGAAAACGCTAAATAGTCTATCTTTTTAAAATGCATAGTGGGTCGCCACTAAACTTTCATATTTTTACTAGGTCACGATCCCGTAGAGTTCGCGAAACGCTGCATAGATTATAACGTTATAATTGGGTGGCCAATGGCCATTAAATTATTGATCCGTGGGATTAAAATATTTATCCCGTGGTGGGTACGGGATATTTGAGAATAGTCCAACCGATAACTGCACGTGTTTCGTAAGAGCCGATTAAGGCAGACACTGAGGAAGGCAATGGAAAACCACCTCAGAAACTTATATTTTTCTGAAATAAAAGCATCATTTTAGGTGTGGGAAAGGCAAAGTCTTTGTGATGAGACGAACTTATTGGGTTGGTCAATGGTGTGCTCATCAAAGAGCGAGATAGTTGATTGTGTGTATTAATTTGCCTTGGACCTTCCACGTGGCAGAGCACTGGATAGATAGATGCCGTTACTGCTATCACCTAATTAATATAAGTAGGCCTAGGTATTGTGGCGAGACACGATAAGGTTATCGCACGGTTTGATAAGCTCTAGTGATAAGGCTTTGTAGTTATTTGACAATAAATAAATAGGCCTAAGCAAACTGTGCGGCGCAAATTACTCATTAGGCCTAGGCCTATTTGTAGCCCAAATAATAAAGGTAAGCAGATATTCAATTTGGTTTCTATGATGAATGAGGTAAGCCTACTACTATGCGACTGAATATCATTGCGATATGAGCACAACTCTTTCAGGCCCATGGAAGATATTATATAGTTTATTTGCACCAATTGAATGGTAAACATAAATACATGTACAGAAAAAATAAATTAACCTAAGATAAATATAATCAAACATCAGTGAATATAAAAGTATATACGACAGTATTGCAATACTGTCGTATTGCAATACTACGCCTATTTATGAATTCGAGAGAAATAAACTCTCAAAGTAGTTCTTACTAGTAGATCGAAATATTAGCAGGCGCAAAAGTTACATGTTCTTAATATAATAATACGGGGGTATTGCGTCAGGAAGCATTAGATGCCTGTGTAAGAACCAAAATCCGCGCACAATGAAGGCTGCAGCGATCAACATCCTGTACATGCTCAAAGCGCTCAGAAACGTGACCAGGTTCAATCCGAAGGTCAGTATTGAATATTATTTTGTCACTTCGGCATATTTATAGGCCTATGTCAGATGTTGACAATTTGAAAATGGGTTGGTCTTGGTCGGACATATTTTTCCGAAATTCCATGAAAAAAAGAATTTTATCGACCCACCCTTCCCCCCCCCCGCCCACACAAAGCGCCTTGAAACGGACAACGCCTTAAAAAAGGTGTAAAAGATTCAAAAAATTTGGAGGGCCGATCTCCCAACTCCACAGCTACCTCGCACCCTGTAGGTGGGTTCCACTGGGTGGGTTGAGCGCTTGCAAGGTGTTCGATACCCACGATATCTATACCTACGACATATTCTGGAATCATGCATTCAAGCAAACCTTTACCTTTCATATCTCTTAGTATTTAGAGAGCTTTAAAAATGCCAACAGGAACATTTAACTCTTTCACACTAACGCCTATTTAAATAATTATTAGGCTAAATAAAGGGTTGATTAACATTTAATACCATGATTTTCAAGATTTTCAGTCATTCATAAGAGCCGTTAAATAACTAAAAAAGGTGAATTTAACTCCACAGGTACCTCGCACCCTGTTGCTAGTTGCTACTACAAATTCATTTGAGTCATTCACAAAATCATATTCAGCTGAGATATCAGAAACATCTACGGACCTCACAGAGTTAAATCAGTTTCAGTGCTACACAGTTCACTCTGCACCAGTGTTAAGTGTATCAACCCACGCTACATCACCTCAAATGCTCGTGCCTTGTTCACAGGAAGGTCGGGTTGTCATCCTGAAATCTAATAAATCAAAGCCAGGCAAAGTGTTGATTGATGGAGGCAAGACTCAGAACTCCAATGTGTCGTGGAAGAGTAACAACGTTCTAGTTGACACAGACGATGGACTATAGCAACGGTTTCACGCCCGCTCCACTGATACGACCACTGCAGAACCTCAAACTGTTGTTACTGCTGCACCACACACTTTCATCGACACTGCGAGGGTATATAATTGGATATTAGTAATTTGTAAGCAGGAAGAAAATTATTTCTAACATTCCTGGGCTAATTCAAGTAGTGTAGTATTGACCAGCTGTCTCTGCTGGAAAAGAATTTAATTTATTGGCATTTTAAACTTTTATTAAAATCTTTAACTTTGTTGGATTTCAGATCCCTTTGATACCTACTCAAAGTTTTAACATTCCTAGGTTTCTCCTAGTTGTGACCAGGAATCTGTGCTCTAAGCACTAAGTTTACAGGTCATTTAATTATTCTGTCAAGCCTTTCTCTTTGTTAGATTCCTGAAACTCAGTCATTATAATACACAAATGTCATTGCTCTGAGAATCTTTGATCCTGTTGACAGACTGTTGGCTTGTGGTACTACTGATGAGGAGAAAAGGGGAGGGGGGGTGAGGAGAATTAATATTATACAGATCTATAAGTTTATTGCCGTGGGTGATAACCGACCCTGGGCTAAAGAAAAAGATAAAAGTTTATATATATAATGTACCCAGAGGGGTGTATATGGCCCATGGGTTAAAACGTTTAAAAAATATATTTAAAAATTAGTTGTTGGTATCCTGGAGTGACAGGATCTATAAGTATAAGCTTAATTTATTAACTGTAAATATTTCCATTGAACATTATGAATACAGTGTAACTCTAAAATAAATTGAATGCTAATCCTAATTACATGATGTGAAGTTTTTATAAAATTTGACTTTATAAAGGGGAGGGGGGTGAACAAGAGTGGTGGCATTCATGATATCAGTAAGGGATTTAGCATATTTTCTAAGTAGATCAATTATCAATTATGCATCATCATTTTCTTTTAATTCATTCTTGACATTTCCTATGAAAAATATGATGAAAGAAAAATAATTTTATTATTAAAATTCAGCTCTTTCATATTTAATTTGAATGTTAAAATAATATTTGAAATTAAATTTTTACTTAATATATGTATTTGTATTTATTGACTTCAAAAACTCTACTTTGAGAGTGCATTTACTGATCAATGAATGATTGCTTTCAGCTAACCAATGTCCCTTTGCAACGAAATGTCCCTCCGCAACGGGTTTATTCGTTTGCTCCATAAATTTCAATTTTGAATTAAAAATTATTGTTTTGGATCAGATACATTGGACTGATAGGTGAGAGCACAATTACATCAAATTTGCTTTTATATTGTTTATATATGTTGCACAGTATCAGGGTGCTCAGCGACGTTAACTTTTCAAATTCCCTGACTTTTCCCTGACCTCTGAAATGTTCCCTGACCAATTTTTTCACAAAATTAAGCGCGTCGCCGTGTACGATTAAAAATCGCAGGCTTAAGAACAAAAGTTTTTAACCGATGTGCCAAATTACTAAGTACAATAAATAATGATACATATCCCTTCTTGATAACTAACTCTGTTACATTTTGTTCTATTACATTTTGCTTCATGTCTATTAAACTTTGCAAGCTACTGGAGATGAAAATAAATTTAAGGAAAAGATATCTACTTTTCTCCCTGACTTGGCATCAAATTCCCTGACTTTTCCCTGTCAGCCAAATTCCCTGACTTTTCCCTGTCAGCCAAATTCCCTGACTTATCCCTGTTTCCCTGAATGCTGAGCACCCTGAGCTTTAACTTTTTTACCCTAAAATCGTTGCGGAGGGACAAATACTGTGCGCGCCCCCTGTAAAAGTTACCATTTTTATTAAAATTAAAAATGGTTTTTTCGAAAACCACAGCAATATAGGTAGGTTAGTCCAAATAAGAAGTTTTTCAATAGATTGGTTTAATGTAGAGATTATAAAGTTTGACATTTTGAAATGTCCCTTCACAACGTTTTTTTCCTCAAAAATCATCTTCAGATGTCTGTTTAAAATATTTCACTATGCTCTACATGAATAAATTTTGGTTTAATATAATTTAGACAATCTATTTTCATTGGAGAAAAAAATTGGAACTCTAGCTTGAAGTTGAAATTTTTCTCCTCAGGCTTCCAATACCGTGATTCTGCCCGAAAATAAGTAGTGAATTGAACCCCTGAAGTGTAAACATGAAATTGCAAACAAAACGTCTCCAAAGTTGGCGATATTTTTGCGAGGCGTCCCTCAAGCGCCCCCTCTTGGCCTGGCGCCCGGAGGCGACTGCCTCCCGTAGTTACGCCACTGGTGCAATTGTTTGCTATTCTAATTTGTACGTGTTATTTTGTTTATGACAGTATTAAGTACTTGTCTGTTAGAAGAATTAAACTTGTTTTCCATCTAAATATTGAAATTAAAATTTGTGTCGTAAGTGAAATTCTCTTAAATTTGACCCCATCATTTAATTTTCATTCATTGCTACCTCCCCCCTCCGATTATTTATTTTATTTTTGGTAAGTATCATCCTCAGTGTCCCCCTCCCCCTCTCTCCACTTATATTCTCTTCAATGTCCATGCAGTACGTGGTGGTTCTAAACTGGGGCCGGAGGGCCATACCCCCCCCCCCAGATTTCTCATGGCCACACAGTTTTTATCAGTGCCGGATTAACTTTTTGGAGGCCTGTCGCAAAAATTTAAAGTAGGCCTATGCATGTAGACATAACAGTTTGCCAACAATTAATTATTAGGCTTAGGCCCTATATACTATTCGTGTATTCGACAAATGACAGGACCCATCTGTTGACAAAGTTTGTTTTTTCTTAGTTTCTGTTATGTATGCTAATATAAAATATTAGCATAACATATTTAATGAACATTAATTTTACCTATAGTGTGATAAAGGTTTACAATTGTATTTTATCTTCATTTAGGCCTAATTTGCTACTGATTTAATAGTTAAAATCTCTCTATCGAATTTTAAAAGTCTCTTCGCCGCGCTTTTGCATTAGAGAAGGAATCGATGATGTCTTGAAAGTCAAGACTTGCCAACATTTCGGATTCGATGTTCAGAAGAGTTAAATTTGCAAGTCTGTCCTGGCCCATTGTTGACCTGAAAGATGACTTTATCCGCTTCAAATGACTAAACGATCCTTTGCTACTACAGTTACCTACAGGCAATGTTAAGTATAATTATATGAAGCATAATGCAGACATTTTGAGAGCCATCTTGCAAATTATAGGGGTACATTAAGTTCAGCTAACGTCTATCTTAAACTTATCCTTGCCCGTCAAAACTATAGCTGGCTCACTACTGTCATCTGCTTGACGCTCTGGAAGGCGTGCTCGTTTTTCTTCAAAGTCTGTAGTAAACATCAATCACTTCTTGGAAGAACCCAATATTCAAAGTTATAACATCTGATTGAATAGGAATTGAAAGTATCCTCTTTGTATTGCCACTAGTAATTGTTCATAACGCAAGAAGCGTTTCACCTTATAAAATTTTTTATTGGTAGGCCTATTTTTCTGCAAAATGAAAGTAGGCCTGTCGCAGATGCGACAGTTGCGACATGGGTAATCCATTGTCCTTATATGGGTCCTCTCCATTGTCCTTATATGGGTCTTAAACAAGCATCTGATGCTTCCTGACCCATTAGATGTTATGTTTCTATCTAAATTTGGAAACGAATCCCGGCTAACTCGCCATCTGGCGAGATTAATAGCATCTAGGCTATTATTCTGTCCGTCTTCACAAGAGTGGTTGTTGGGCAGGCGTGGTTGTTTGGTATTGCATGTAACTTTACATGATCTCTCTCTCTCTCTAGTGCACTGCCAAAAGGCAGGTCCAACGTACATATTCTGAAACACAGTCTGCTCTCATGCTCACTAATGAGCTCTCCATCGATCATCAAGTTGATCCCATCAAAAAGGCTATGCCAACACACCTAAAATGTAACCTTTTTTCTTGGGAATATATATTCTGACTTCCGAGGTGGTTTCCCATTGCCTTCCTCAGTATGAAAATATCTGCGTTAATTGGCTTTTACTAAACATGCGAAGTTTTCAGTTGGTCTATTCTTAAGTTTCCCGGAACCAATATAGGAACACAGCTTTATTAGGACACAGTAATACAATCTTAAATACAGACCATATCAGCATCCAGTGGTCTCCCGTCCTTCACTTCTCTGTAACATACAAACAATTAATTAAAAGAAGGATCACTCAATCAATCAATCCATTCATCTATCAATCAATCAATCAATCAATCTGCAAGCATTCTTAACTATCCGTTGATCTATCTATCAAACGAGTTCTACGCCTAATGGCAGGTCCACGGAATCAATGCCTGCCCGTCAGTTTTGCAAACTCACCGATATAGCAGAAGACTAAGTAATAGCCAGAGATGCGTGGCAAACATAATAATGCCCATCTACATGAATGCTAAGATTAATGTAATGATCAGTGATTAATTGTATCTCAATAATATGTGATTACAGCAGGCTTATTACGTCCCTGACATCACCGGTGGATGAGGAACTGGGGGTTAAATCCTCATTGATTGATTGAGTAGCCTAACCTCTTGAGGAACTGTAGGAACTCAACCGTGTCAAACTCTTCTTTTCCCCCACCAGGTGGAGCAGCACAGAGTCTCTGGGGGGCGGATCTCCTAGATGTGTTCAGAAACGATAAATCCTCTCCGCAGCTCTTGTTACCTGATCTCTCCTCCCCGCAGTTCTTCTTATTTCCAGTTCTCTCGTCGCGCGATGACTCATTCAACTCATTTCTTGAGATTGCTTCGTTAGTTTCCTGATCAGACGCTGAACATAATCTCTTACCCTCGCTGAGACGACCTTCACTGCTGGCCTTGTGACTAGAGGATGATTTGTGAGTGGTGACGTCAGGCAGCAGGCTGCGTGGTAGACGTGATCTGAGCGATGTCTGAGACGACCCCGATACATCATCACATGCAGCATCTGAATTGTACAAACTCTTAACTGCATTTGCTCCGGCTCCAATACTATTTCCAGTGCCACCATTTGACAAAGTGTTTACCGACATATTGGCGTCAACATTTGACGCACCATTTATCCGAGGTTTTGATGGACTATTAGCTCCAGTATTTGCAACACTACTCGCCCCACCAGCACCTGGCTTACCCTCTAATAACCTCTGCATGATGAGGCTGCCCCTGCCCTTACCCTGGGGTCTACAGGGCGATGTGCCCTGAGCTGTGGGTAATGTACCCTGAGGTCTAGTTGACTTGCCAGATGGTGAGCACACAGCACTGCGAGGCTGGGCACTAGAGGAAGGTGATGAGGTGCAGGCTGCTATATAACAACAATAAAATACAATATGGGTTTAATGTCCGTTTCATCACATGACGAAGATATCAGGGACGTCTACAACAGTACAAGCAATACTAACTGATCCACTCAAATGCAGTTAGCAATTGCATGTGCTGAAAGAGAACAGGGGTCAAAACTGGTCAAAAGCAGTGCAAGTCCATTTATTCATAAAACAATAATAAAATATAACAGCCTAACATAGTAATATAGTCACTTGAGTCTCATCTTACAGAACTAGTGCAGTTCTCTATGGCTCTATTCTCAAGCTTCCCCAACCTAGCACGGTGTAGTGAAAATTGATTCCGTGTTGTGTTCGGAGAACATGAGAAAAAAAAACCGGAAAACTAAACAAGTTTATGAGCGAGTGATGTTCCTGATATCGTCGTCAGTTGATGCAATGGACGTTAAACCAGTATTGTATTGTTTGCATTTGTTGTATAAGACAAAATCATATACTAAAGAAGGCAACAGAAAACCAACTGAGAAGTCAGTTTATTAAAACATACAAGCAACATTTTCGGTTTGGTAGAGCTTGTTGTGCTGGGATAGATTTGTTTGTTGATAAATAATCAATACACATTAGGATTGCAATGACAAATATTTTTCTACTAGATTTTTACACCATTATATGCATTTATAATTGAATGACCGTATGCAAAAATGGACCGATGACCACCAGAAATATTGTAAAAAATGGTGTTTATTTCGACAATATTTCAAAATTATTTTCATAATATTTAAAATATTTCTTTGGTATTTACTAGATATAATGGTGTTCTACAATACTGACAAAAAATTGTATGCCTCCAGTTTATGGTTTCAAAAATATTTTGCAAATAACAATTTATTATTATTTTGGTGGTCGTTGGTCCACATTTGCATACGCCCATCCAATTATTAAAGTGCTCATTTAAGAATGATAGAGTAAAGTTAGATGTTATATAACACAACAACCGACCTGATTGGCTGGTGCAAGCAGCAAACTTCATCTTGACAAGTAGGTCATTGACACAGATAGGCGCATGCTGACTGTTGTAGGCCTGCAGGCGTATGTGAGGGTTTCTGTCACCAGAGGCAGTGGTGGCGCCACCTTCCATCAACACCATCTTGAATGACTTGGACTCTATAGAATAGGTTTCATCAAATATCAATCAATCAATACAGTGCCTCGAAAAGTGGAGCAATATGTGTCCAAACTAGATCTAAAACGCTAAAGCCGAATTTAACATCAGTTTTGCTGCCGAATGGCTACATCAGTGATGGGCGAGCCCTGGGATTTGAACCATTAACCCATGGAGCCAAACTCATCTGATGTGCTAACAATAAATGACATAATTACCAAATACCCATTAGAATGCAAAGGTGCTATCTTCCCTCAAATTTCTACACCCTGTCTAAAAAAAATCGGCCCCCCTACAAAAAATGTGAATAAGTTGAAAACGAAACTACTAATTTATTCGCCGCTTGGAAACCCACTAGGACTGCCAATTTGACATATTCCAACAAATTTTGGTCAATGTATCTTGAAAAATGACGAAACTGGAGAATTTTTTGCACACAAGGGATGTTTGATGTAGTGGCCAATATAGGATAGCTTGATCTTTATTCTGGTTCTTTAAAATGAGCCCTCTTTTAAAGTCGATTCCTGTGAAAGCTACCAATAATATAAAACAATCAATTCTAAACAACATCATCGAAGTTCGATCGGATATCTTTCAAAACAAGAAAGTTATTGATATTTGAGTATTACAGTATGGAAATTTTAGAACGTCAATCAATGTTAAATAATACAATCTTCATTCAATGCAAATCTATCACTGATCTTATCAAATATCTTATTATCTTATCTTATCTTATCTTAAAAATTATCTTATTCAAATATCAACAACTTTCTTGTTTTGAAAGATATCCGATCAAAATTTTGTGATGTTGGCTAGAATTAATTGTTCCATATTATTGGTAAACTCACAGGAATCGGCTTTAAAAGAGGGTTCATTTTAAAGAACGAGAATAAAGCTATCCCATATTGGCCACTGCGTCAAACACCCCTTGTGTGCTCAAAACCCTCCAGTCTCGTCATTTTTAAAGATACATTGACCAAACTTAGTGGGCATATGTCAAATTGGCAGTCCTAGTGGGGCTCCAAACGACGAATGAATTGGTAATTTTGTTCAAAAGTTATTCACATTATTGTAGGGGGGGCGTTTTTTATGAGACAGGGTGTATTTAATGAGACATTTATTTATTTTATTTTATTTATTTATTTATTTTATTTTATTTCATTTATTTAATTAAGGGTGTATTTAATTATATTGCAGGTGAGCCAAATTAAATTGTGGTGTCCTATATTAAATAATAATAATAACTTTCAACTTAATGTTATTTTGTAACCACAAAAGCTAGCTAATAAATCTTTACCTATAATATGCCTTTGTATATAAACTATGCATTCATGCAAAAAAGTGATTTTTTAATAAATTTGCAGATAGCACTTTTGCGCTCTAAAGGGTCGATATTATACTGAAAGAACATATATTTTAACAGAACCAATGAAATTAGAAATATTATGTTCCTACCCTTAACCACAGACTCTATGTAGGAGAATGCCGCAGGGTCCCATTCAGTGGCCAAACTGAAATATACAGTAGGCCTAACATCAACAAAGAGATTAATTATGTATAACAGTATACTACAGTGCCACTATATACAGGTATCTCAGAGGTGTTATTTGGAACATTGAAACGAAAAGTAATCTAGCCTGCCATAGGCCACACACGATGTGTCAAAGCTGGAAGTTGAACAAATCAATAATCTAGTCGGCTCTTACGAACACGAGGTTAAGGTACTTAAATTCTCGGCCAGCACACGACCAATATTATAATTTTATATTTTACAATCAGAAATATGGCAGCACAAAATAAGTTATTAACAGAGTTATTTTACAATGTCTTATAGCTAATTTTATCCTGATTCTACCTAAGAATCATATTCCAGGAATATCTTTAATCGATTTACAAATACCAAGGTTATGGGCAAAAGACAACGCACATGGATTTCTTACTCACAGTGTATAATTCACTATCAGGCACCTCTAACGTCAATATATCTTTCCACTGGTCGCAAAATAAATCAATTATGCATTTTTTCTGATACATCGCTGTGTGCTGATTAAAATGACATACATGCATGCAGCTTATACATGCAGCTATGCATGCAGCTTGCCTAGTTTTTATGAAAAATTAAAAACGTCTAGACCTATTAGGCAACTCTATCGTCAATATAATATTTTTCGCAAAATTAGTCGTAAAATTTATCAATTATGCTTTTTTTTATACATCGCAGTGTGCTGATTAAAATGATACAGGACTCATACAAGCAGCATGCATAGTTTTTATGAAATATAAAAACGTTTAGACCTATCAGGCACCTCTATTGTCAATATGATATTTTTCCACTGGTCGCAAAATAAATCAATTATGCATTTTTTCTGATACATCACTGTGTGCTAATTAAAATGATATACAACTCATACATGCTTCATGTCTACTATCTGACGCGTTCCTCAGCTCAGCTCCAAGTAGAGGTGAATCAACAAGCTACTCCTTACTCATCTCTTCTCATGAGAAATGAAATATCATTGCGTATAAGAAGTCTTACTTGTTTCAATAAACAAACGTTAATAAATCAACGTTGAATGATAAATAAACAGATTGTGTTATCACGATACATACATTGATACATACATTAATAAATAGACGTTGAATGCTAAGTAAATAGATTATATTCTCACGTAGGCTTGGTATCAAAGCTGAGAGAGTCTATGGCCAGTGTGACGGGATGTACATCATACAGGGTATAATTCCCGGCTCTGAACGGTACAGTGAGGAACTCTTTGGGCAGAGTGCGCAGGCTGAAACATCAGTACAATCGCTTTATAAAACCCAGCGGGCTCTTTACACCCAGGGTAAAAAAAATTAATAAGTAAATAAAAAAATTAATCAGTACAATTAATTGATAATTAATTTATGTCACATTTATAGCTTATTGATAAGCTTAGTCACAATTTCAAGATATTAATAACAAATATTTGTAATTTCTCTGCCGGAATGGAAACAACTTCCTGGATAGTAGCCTACATAACCAAATTGCCTAGGATATTATATTACGACAGGTAAAGTCAGGAGAAATCTTGTTATAGAGAATCTCTGACAGCCAACAGTGACTTTAATTAATTTTTTTTCTAATTTTTTTTTTCATTTATCACATCGCACTAGTACATGACAGTCAAGCAATCGAATAACAGAATGTCTGTGTGAAAGGATATTCTTACATATCAGATTGTTATTTGGACAATTTATTACCAAAGCAACATAATGTGACTAGAAATGACGCAATTAATTACTAAAAAGATATCAGGTGAAAAGAGAAATTCCAACTGGTAACATTCCATATTTGTTTACTTTTCATATAACTCTGTATTTTCGGCAGCAATGCTTAGTCCATAGTGTATTTGCCTGACAAGTAAAAGGTATCAAGTTCAACTCTTGACCGGGTCCATCCTCTACAGTAACCTAGTGATGTGTAAACAGACGTTAAGCTTTTAGATTTAGATTTTTATGGTCACTCCTTTAATGCAGCTTGGAGAACGTAATGATAAAAACATTCAAACAAGTAAAGAGAAGCTAATAGAAATAAGCTATATAGAGGCTTATATAATAGGTAAACATAAGAATAGATAAATCGAAGCCGCACGTGTTTTGGTAAAGTCAACAACGCAGTCACTGGTTAAGGAGATCTCTCAGATCAAAAGTATCTATTAGAAATGCCATACAATATTACAGTGATATGCCGTGGACCTGCCGTTAGGCAGTGCACTGAGAGAGAGAGAGATTTACATAATTATAAGCCTAATTATAAGTTTATAGAAGCTTCTAGTCCAGTTACTCTCTGACAGGAATCAGTATGTGCTCTCTTCCCATGTCCACCAGGGTACAACTGTTATTATACAATCAATCAATCAATCAATCAATCAATATGGGTTTAACTTCCATTTCATCATCTGGCAAACGATGTCAGAGACTATACCATACAATGAAGCTTTTATGTCGGTTTCTCACCCGAAGATGCTGTCAGGGACATCTCAAGCAGACTATGCAACTGCAAGCGGTTGTATACAAGTCAGATAAACAAAGGTCAAAGTAAACTAGGTTATGACTAGGTTATATAGGACTAGGTTACCTAGGACTAGGTTATCTAGGACTAGGTTATCTAGGACTAAGTTATATAGGACTAGGTTTTATATAGGACTAGGTTATCTAGGACTAGGTTATATAGGACTAGGTTTTATATAGGACGAGGTTATCTAGGACTAGGTTAACTAGGACTAGGTTATATAGGACTAGGTTTTATATAGGACTAGATTATCTAGGACTAGATTATATAGGACTAGGATTTATATAGGACTAGGTAATCTAGGACTAGGTTTTCTAGGATGACATCACTTCATTCATTCCTCACAATAGCTAAACTACCCTTGTTGAATCCAGGACGCAAATGAATAGACCAACTGAAACTGTGCTGTTTCGAAGAAGCCAACTAAGGTAGTCGCTGAGGAATAATTGAAAACCACCTCAGAAATCATAATTCTCATTTGCACATGCTAAGGCGTCAATTAAAGTGCGGTAAAGGCACGTAAAATATTCAAGATCCCTTCACGTGTGAGGGGATCGACTTGTTGGGTTGATCAATGGTGTGTTCATTAGTAAACAAGAATACAGATTGATTATGAATTTGGTTTTAGTACACCTACTAATTTAGCAATTCAAACAATAATTACAAAATCTCATACAATATTTCAAACATAAACATGTGATGTAAAACATTTCAATCAAATCAAACAACGGGTTAACGTCCGGTTCATCATCTGACGACGATATCAGGGACGTTTCAGACAGCAAAAGTCACACCAGCTGGTTCACCCAAACGCAGCCGGAAAGCACTTATGCTGAAAGAGAAAAGGGTCCAACACGGTGCATGTCCATAAAAACAACAATTATACTAATAAAATAATCTAAGGAGGAAAGTAATGAGTCTTGAGTTTGCAACAGAAAGTAGATATGGTGGTGCAGGATCGAATGTGAAGAGCTAGTGCATTCCATGTTGTTGGACCTGTGAAGGTGAAGGAGCGTCGGCCCATGGCTGTACGAATATCAGGGACCGTAAGAAGCAAAGGTTCGGAAGAACGGAGACTGCGAGGGGGTTTATAGATAGAGAGAAGATCAGCCAGATAGGAAGGTTGTCCATATTGAAGGACTTTAAAGATTAGTACAGCAACCTTGTACTTTATACGTTGAGAAATTGGCAACCAGTGAAGGGTTCTAAGAAGATAGATGGAATGTGATTGTCGTTTTGTGGATGAATTTTGTGATTTCCGCACCTGGATTAGAATTTGAGAAGGTTTGAGAGGGAGTCGATGTACATCATTACAGCTGAGGTAAAAGCTGTAAAGCTAAATTTAACGTATGTTTCCGTATCCAAGGATACTGTAAGAGATGGACGCGGCTGGGAATCGAACCCATGACCTCCTGCTTATCAGGCAAGCTTGCTATCGACTCGGCCATCCAATCGGGATGGCCGAGTCTAGGTCTAGCAGAATAATGTGCTGAAACGCTATTCTCGATATGTTAATTTTATAGTGCCATTTTTTTCTTTTTATTAGACACCAAAAAGGGTTAGACAACCCTGTAAGAAGCACTGTTACAGTATGAATAGAATATGTACACAAATTACAATAAATCTATAACTAACCCGGCTCATTGATACTAATTTTACTAATTACTAGCCTATAATATAATTAGTCATAGTTGTGAAATACGTATTTTATGTATTTTACATTTTGTGGAAAAACATGTATTTTACTGTATTTTATTTCTACCTTTCTGTATTTCATGTAGGACAATTTTATATTTTTGGAAAAATACATGTATTTTACAGTATTTTATTTCTAGTTTGCTGTATTTCACCGCTATGTAATTAGTTGTCATTGTTGTACCAATTTGACTAATTTCTTATAAGCTTGCATATTATTAGTCTATACAAACAGTATTTAGCAAAGGAGATAGCGCCATGTCGTTTACAAATGAATCACATAGACCAATCAGGGCATTTCTTCAATTATCTTGTCAATATAAGTTGTCGTCTGCTTGGTTTAAAGTAATGAAGAACTCTGTCCTTAACCACTTGTAGCCTAGGCCTATCACATTGTGCAGTAGACAAGCGAAGTTGTACAAATTGGGTTTTCTCTTTTTAATTATTCTTCGATGCAATATCTAAATTAATGTAATTTATTGACAATTAATAAATAATAATTTAGACATTGACCTTTGATTCGATCAGGTCAAGGTCAAGGACTTTGTCTCGAGGCCAAGGCCAAGGACTTGTGGTTCGAGACCAAGGCCAAGGCCAAGGACTTGAGGTTCGAGGCCAAAGCCAAGACCAAGGCTGTGAAAAAGTGTCCTCGAGTGCACTCGAGGTCAAGGACAAGGCCTCGAGGACAACAAGACTGCAGAACAGCAGTCTAAATTCATTAACAGAGCCTATGTAATACAGATAGTCAGACCTTCTGTTGCAGTTAGCCTATAGTAGGCCCCAATACGTCAGGAATTGTGTTAGTAGGGCCTGTAGGTATGTAAAACAAATCACAGATCCTACTTCAGAATAACTTTTTATTATAGTTAGGCTAGCCTAGAATTAATAAACTGTTACCTAAGTATAAAATCTGCCTATTCAAAAATCAAAAATCAAATTTATTGAAAAAGCCACATGCCTAAAAAATATGGCCTCAGGAGGAGCGGC
Organism: Enchytraeus norvegicus; assembly: GCA_034695365.1. Lineage (NCBI taxonomy): Eukaryota > Metazoa > Annelida > Clitellata > Enchytraeida > Enchytraeidae > Enchytraeus > Enchytraeus norvegicus. Next base: position 36 of record JAQFZF010000874.1, on the reverse strand, counting down.
AGCTTTCCCTGCCCCCCCCCCCCCAGAGCCACCGTA
>JAQFZF010000873.1:0-15596 GCA_034695365.1 Enchytraeus norvegicus | reverse complement strand
ATCTTTATTTAACTGACTTATTCACTTAACAGTCTAATTTCTTACAAATCTAAAAGTATAACTTAACAGTCTCATATTTTAATCCAAAAGTATAACTTTAATAACAGTCTCATTTCTTAACAATCTAAAAGTCTGATTAGGGCTTATATTATAATTTATAACATTTTTAGAAATATCGACCTAGAAGGTAATTACATATCTTAATTACACAACTGGGCATGCATTTTCATAAATGTAACTTTGCATAAACGTCCCTAAAGTTGTACTATGAATAATTATTATTTTTGATTATGTATACTATTACAGGTGGGCATATTACAGTCCAACTTATATCAGAAATAAGCATTTTGAAAAGATTAAAGCCGAATTTAACGTCAGATATCGCGGCCCGAGGGCTACATCAGTGGCGGGAGAGCCCTGGGATTCCAACCGCAGACCTATTGATCTGCAGTCCAGTTGCTTAACCGTGATGCAACCGGATCTTACCGGTTGTATAAGAGGTTTAGGGTATCATCCTTCGACTAGGGATGATATAAAAAAGATATCATCAATAAAGGCAAAGCAGGAACCAAACCCACAGCCTTGTTGGTAGCTTGGTATCATTCAACAATGCACATGAGAAGCAATATAATCAATTTAATGTAAGCCTGTACCGTATCAATCAATCAATCAATCAATCACCAGTTTTTATATAGCGCACTCTTAACTTGAGTCTCAGAAGCACTTTTGAACAGTGACGGGTTGAGTAGCCTAGCCTGACATATGCCACAACTGATGCAGCAGAGCCTCTGCTAATCTGGAATTTGTTTGACCAAATGGTCAAGTACACAGAAGTCACGGCGCAGACCACTCACTCAGCCCGTCACTGCGGCATCTGCATTAGTCACCTCTTACGACACATGCAGTTTTCGGTTGGTCTTATTTCTCAAGTTTCCCGGAACCAACACGGGACGTATACTACTAGTCCATCATATCTGAACAGTACATATGCCTATACTGAATATGATATTTAAATATATGCAATTAACGATATACAAAGATCATATGATACATAATGATGCATAATGATAACATAACTAATCATAACATAAGATACATAACACCAATAGTAACTAAATATTACAAGACAAAACTAAAACAAAATGATGCTATGTTATGCTAATCTCTCTCTCTCAGTGCACTGCATACAACTGTAGAGTATGTAATATGTCTGCCATATTTTCTTGGAGACAATTTTGTTTCTGAGGGGTCTCCATAACCAGTGGAGCTGCGCTAGTTTGCTTCTACAAAACACATGCAGCTTTCGGTTGGTCTATTCTTAAGTATGCGGATCCAACACGGTGAATTATGCTAATCAGGTTTAAAATTATTTTGGTAAGTTGAAGAGCTTTCTTCGACTTGTTCCACATCAAAAGGAAGATATTGTAGAGACGGATCTGGCTGTAAACCAAAATCCATACAAATACAACACAATACAATACAATACAAAACGGAGATTTTAAAACGCCTCTACATACTAAGTATCTCAGAAGCGCTGTGCAGTCAGCTAAATGTTGTATGCCTGTTTAGAAAGAGTTTTCATATTTTTTCCAAATTCATAGACTGATTTACTCTGGATCCTAAGGTCAGAAGGTAGGGAATTCCAGACTGTTGGACCACATACAGCGAAAGCGCTAGAAACCCAGAGTACTACATGCCCGCAGGATCAGCAAGTCACAATTGGATGCTGATCTTAGTTGGGATCTAGCAGCAACTGATGAAACAGGCATTAATAGCTCAGTTGTATAACGAGGCCCCATGCCATGGCTTGAGGCGTAACAGTCAAGCAAGATAACTGACTAGGCTATTCAACTGAGACATATTTATTACAACTAAAAAACAAATCACTGCAATAATTACAATAACAAATCACTGCAATAATCACAATAACAAATCACTGCAATAATCACAATAACAAATCACTGCAATAATCACAATAACAAATGATATCTAAGAGCCCCATACAAAATGCGTACAAATTGCATTCTGCGAGCAGCCTATTTGTTGGAATGTAGTCGGGTGCAGTCAAAACAGTAATAAGACAAATTAGGGCAAATTATGATGTTATAAATTTATAGAGAAAAGTATTTGCATCAGTGGCGATTCGAGGTTTCAACCATCCCCTCTAAAACTTTTATCTGACCCCACAAATTTTTCTGTGATTCTTATTATTTAGAAATTGAAAAAGGAAAACCTCCAAACACGTGTGTCTAACATATGTGAAAATAAAAGAAACAAAAAGACAATAATATACAAGACGTTTGATCACATAGGCCTCAACGGAGAGGCTCCGTGGTCTAGTCACAGGCAATCAGTCTCTGAATCAAGAGGTTAAAGGTTCAATTCCCAGTTTTGGAAACTTTTGTGAGTTACAAGCTCCTTTGGTCCCAATTGGAAGGCCGAACTGGTAGCACGATGACCTGAGAAGTAGGAAGACACGAATTCAATTCCAGCCGGGTACGTCTCCGACTGCTGATCACTAAAGTTTTATATGAAGTGGTTTGTCACTGCATACTGGTATGATAGCAGGAGCAGGCAGCGTGGCATGATGCTTCCAGTCAGATCCTTTATTATTTGATATGAAGTCATCCACAAGCAAACTCTTGACATCACCTCTGCACGTCCACACACCATCACCACTCTTTGTTCCACCTCCTGAGATGTACAGCGTGTCGTTATTTAGGGTTAGACCGAAATGCACCAGATCTATCTTGAATCTCAATCTTTCCTGCCAAGTGTTAGACTCAATATCACAAATGTAGCAATTATAGGAGCCTATAAGTAGAGCTTTAGATCTTCATAGTACAGCCTTCATAAAACAATATGCTACAGGCATTGAATTGGAACAAAGAAAGGTCACACCCGTGGCTGTATTGAAGACTTGAACGTGTCTCAAAGCCACATTATCTGTGTTGGCACCACCGAACACATATAAGCAATGTTTGTAGCTCACGCAAGCAGCACCACAAACAGTGTACTGGAGTCTACCAACATTTATCCACACTACACCTGAAGCTATGTCATAACAGAGAATACCATCAAGGGGTTTCTTGCTAACATTATTCCATCCTCCGAGCAGGTAGATCTTGTTACCTATAGTAGTAAAACAGTGTCTACGTCTCACTGCCGGCATCACATTTTCTTCACCTGTTGTTGCTTGCTGAATACTTCCACAGCTCGTAACGAGCTTTTCCAATACCACCAATGTACACAGTGTTCTTTATCACACAGGCTACTGCATCACCACTTATCTCAGCTGGCACAGAGTTGATGACTGTAACTCTGTCTCGTGTTTCTAAGCTGATCTGACAGACCTTCTGTTCCACTGTAGCACCATTGAACAGACCCAGTGTTACATTACACTTCTCTGCAAAACCGATAACATAATCAATAATAATTATATACATAAACACAACACAATCAATTCAATACTATACAGTAGAATGAGAATCTAACGTCCGGTTCCTAACTAAGTTGTTTGTAAGAGGTGACTAAGCTGGTCTAATGGCAGTGAAGAGTTTTGATAGCCAGTAGAAATAATTTCTTTTTATAAACCAATCAGTCTTTAAGATTCTAGACTTGGCAGAGATGTAGGATGTCACAACACAGGTGACCTAAGACTGTATGGCTACATGGCTTTCTCTTGTCCAATGGTGGTCATCCATAATCCATAGGCTATATTACGTTATCACCGTGGGTGGGGGAGTTGGACCTTGACAACGGTTGGCACTCTATCCATTCAGTAAATTGAATTGGAACCAATTAGTACGCAGTGGGTGACTGTTTCAATAGATTGAGAAGGAACCACAGGTCTGGCGTATACGATCATGGGGCTGGCGACTTTACAATCAGATTAATTTCTCTATACATATGACTTTGTCACATGAGTACTGAAATCGCTAAGGGTCAGGATTAGCTCTGTTACGTTTGACAACGAATATGGCACACTGCCACTACCTTTATAGATTGTACTGTTTGCAAATAATATGTTGTAATGTTGTTATATTTGCAGGCTGTTCAACAGTAAACGACGTAATAATAAGTCCACTTAACAACACACAATTTATGTACAATTTGTTAATTTAAATAAAGTAATGAAAGCAAAAGTGACAGATGGGCTCTGGTTTTTATACCAGGATAGTCTACAACAGCTGTGTCAAATCTTTTTTTCTGGCAGGCCATATTATGTAACTATGAAGTTTCTTCAGAGGGCCACAAACATATTTTTTGGAACTGATGACCTTTTCGTTTGCTCTCTGCGCTCGCCACAGAATTAATCTGGTAAGGAAGTGCCGTCCCTATTTATGAAAATGCTGCCCGAAACAAATAAAGTTACGACCAATCATCGCAAGGGTCACATGAGGCCCTCAAAAAATACTCGAAGGGACACATTCCATTGCTTTTTCAAATACAGCTGAGGGCCACTAGAAATGGGTAGGAGGGCCACATGTGGCCCGAGGGCCGCCACTTTGACACCCCTGGTCTACAACAATAATACGGTTAATACACCAATCCAGGCGACAGTGCATACTGGTGCCTGCAGATCATGGTAAATTTAGTTGGGTATCTGCACTTTGCTGCATTTGTGAGATCTCAAAGGCAGAGATACGACCAGTATGATGGCAACCAGTAAGATGGTAACCAGTAAAATGGCAGACTGAGAAAAATTACCAAAAATAGAAACAAAAAAAGAAACCACTCAAACATGTGCGTCTGGAATGTGTGGAAGTAAAAAGAAAAACAAGAAAAGAAAAAGAAGGACAAGTGTTCAGAGTCAATATATCATACCTCCAGTTACTAGTTCTCCAATCAATCTTTTGTCAAACTCCACTCCACGGTCTTCATTGTCAGAAACAAATTCCATACGACTTGTCTTTGACACTCGAGATAACGTTGTTTTGAGTGACGTCAGCAGATGATCAGATCTTGTTATGAGTTCCTTACCATAACAAGCGACATCAACATCAGATGCTTTTTCTTGAAAATAATTCAGATATGTTACAAACTTTTCCAACAGCTGGTTCTGAGACACAATTTGATCAATCTGACTTTTGATCTCCTTGACTCTCTTGTCTCTAAACATCCTGACTTCACTCAACAGTTCCTCCTCAAAAATATCCAAGACCTTTCTTAGCTCATCACATCTTTCTCTGATCGTTTGCTCATTTATTGATGATCCTTTGATAACTTGCTCTTCTGTTGCCTTTAAATCATGAATAACACTAAAGCCACACGTGCCTGCTTCGCATAGTGCTACTAAATATTTATCAAACTGATCCAGATATTTAGTTGAAGCCTCATTTATATCCTCCCATTTATGCTCACAGTGCTCTACAAGCATGCAAGATACACAGATGCAAACATTGCACTTCAGACAGTAAAGGCACAGTGGTTCGTTACTATGCTTCATACATAATCTGGGACAGCTCTCTACAACACTTACTGGATCAAGTTTCTCTCACGGCAAAATTAATTTATGAGATACTGTCACGCTCATCTCACCGTGAAATGGTCTGCAGGATTGACACAAACTCTGGTCACATTCTGGACAAAACTTAACATCTCCTGGACTACCATCTACATCACCCTCATCCAGACAGAGATCACACTTCACTTCCACATTCTGCTCATTTGTTTCTAATCCAGACTTTCTCTCCATCTCCATCATGGTCTGGATGATGAGATTGTCAGGTAGACTACATAAACCTTGTGGTGGAATGAAAAACATGTGACAACAGAGAGGACATGGTAGCTCGTCACTGGTCTTATTATGATCCAAATATGTCTGTAGACAATCCTGACAGAATGTGTGGATACATGGAAGACACTTGGGATTCTTGAAAGTCGACTGACACAGGGAACATTGCATGAGAGCTTTAATACCTTCTACTGTTCCAGATGTGGCCATGGCGTCATAGCTTTTATGAGAACTGCTATGCTGTATTTTAACAAATTTAATAAATCTTTAAAGAAATTGTAATAAAATATGATAACATCATCATAACATGATTTAATTCACAAATAAAATTAAATCTAATAATGTAAATTAATTTACATTTTAGGTTTACTAATCAAACATCAAGTGCATTTTAAATGTACTGCTATGTGATATTTCACAGGCCTTGTGGCGTTGGATTTGGCATCCTAACCTTCCTTAAGGAAAATTCTCGCTGACAAAAAAATTCCCAAACACTTTCGCTTCCAAAGTATTAATGTTTAGGGTAACCTTTGATACATTAAGGGGCCGTCCATAAAAGACGTCCGCACGGGGGGGTCGGGCAAAAGCGGACCGGCCGGGGGGAGGGGGGGGTTGGCCCTTGCGGACGTATGCAAAAAAATTTAAGGATGAAAGAAATTCCCTCGGGAACAAATATGTTGGTTGTTACTTCAGCGAACAATATTATACAAGCTTTAAATCTAATCCGAACTTTCTAATGTTAGGAGCTGAGAGAACTAATTTTTTCAGTGCCAGTTCTAAACCAAAATTTCTGAAGGGGGGGGGGAGGGGGGTTAAGGAGGGCTGAGCCCTAATCCGCTCAGGGTCAGTCACTAGCGGACTAGCGCATAGTGCATGGTCGGTCGCCACTGGACAGCGCACGGAGTGCGGTTGGTCACCACCGGGTAGCGTGTAGTAGAGCGCGGTCGGTCACTACCAGGTAGCACGTAGAGCGCTGTAGCGGTTGATGAGGGGGAGGGGGGTTCAGACCTAAATGACGTCATCAATGGCTATTTTTTACCTACCTTTCCTTTTCTTCGATAGTGTCAAAACCGCACAAATTTTTGTGTGATATCTCACAAATTTCTTCCCAAAATTGCACAGTTTTTGCTTAAACATAAATTGTTTTTCATAAATTGTCTGCTAAACCGCAATATTATTTTCTTCGCAGAACAGCATTATTGGGCTAAATTGTAATTTCTTTTTCTATCCGTATACGCCCTGGCCAACTACGCACTACGAATTGCACCTGTGACCAACAGTGCGGAGACCAATAAGTCCAAAGGGAGTGGGTCAGGACCTTGATGACTGGGGCAGGGGGGTTCGATAACTGCTGACTTCATCAATGACAAATTTTATACCTATCTTTTTTCATTAACATCGACACTGTACAAATCTTTGCGAACTCTCACAAATCTCTTTGCGAAATCGCACAATTTTTTCTTTAACACAAAAAATTCATAAAATGTCTGCTAAACTGCAATATTAGTTTGTTCTCCGGACGGCATAGGCTAAATTATCATTTATTTTGATTCTTTCCTTATACCCCCTGACCGACTACGCGCAGCGAATTGCCCCGTTGGGCCGGTGACCGAGCATGTGGTGACCGAACAGTCCGAAGTGCAGACATCCGCAGGGGGGGGGTCAGGCCAAAGCAGACGAATGCGGATCGGGTGTGGGGTCATAAGTGCTGATTTTTTGCGGACGTCTTTTATGGACGGCCCCTAAGCTTTTTAAATAAAATGTATGTTGTATTGCAAAAATCCCAGTATTAGTGGACTACAATTTTTTGTATAGCTAGAGCTAGGCTATCCGCAATTTTGAATAGATAAATTATTTGTAACTTCAAATGTTTCAAAACATGTTAGAATTAAAGCATCCCTGATATTGCATTTAGCAGGGAATGTAGTATTAAATAAGAACTTATCTTATCTGTCTTATCTTTAAAAAACTTGTTTTTGAAAGATAAAATAAAAAAAATAAAAATAATATCAGATTAATTATTAATCAATGCTCTCTGATTTATACTCAATAGTAATGCTTCATGCTATTTTTATGAACTGAAAAAACTCCTATAATATTATGGATAAATATATTTATTAATATTTAAAGTATTTTTCACAAGTTGCTATGTAACTGTAATATGTAATTGTTCACTATGTAATAATTGCTATCTTCCAGGAACTTTAATGTCGCTGGTTTGATAGATGAGAGCAACGGAATGTCAGATGGACAAGTTACTGCGGGATCAGTTCATAGAAATAACTTGATACAACCAGAGCATACTAATAGTATGGATGAAGAATTAGAGAGAGAGGAATTAGATGAAGAGGCATTGAAATCACTGGATGAACAGTCATCAGATGGTGAGGAGGGTACTGTTTACTCCTGCCAATTCTGTGGCAAATCGTACCCGAGTAAAGGTCAATACACCACGCACGTAAATCGTCACACAAAGCCTTTCAAGTGCGACATATGTGATAAAGGCTTTGCCAGGGTATTTGCCATGGAGACTCACAAGCGTACGCACAGCGTAGTGAAGGAGAACAACTGTGAACTATGTGGTTGGGGCTTCTCTCAAAAGAGACAGCTAGACAAGCACTTCACTGAGCATCATTCTGAAGGGCAGCCTCTGTCCTGTCACATGTGTGGCTGTAGGTTCCAGCATCAGAAACCTCTTAATAGGTTACACTCTTTTTATGCTCGGATAGTATTAATAGTAAAGATTTAAAGTCCGTTTCCTCATCCAAGATAATTAGGTGAGGGAAAATTAATTATGTTGCATAAATTTGTCTCGTTTATATATATCTCTTGCTATCACGTTTACTATTGAACATATTTCAATTCACATATTAATCTCTTAACAATGACTTTGCTGGGCCTAAGATGTAGGAGTAGGTTCGTCAAAGTTCTTTGAGTTCGTCGATAGTTCTGCACAGTCTTGTAGTTCAGTGTTAATTTTATGAATAATGTTTAACTATGTAGCACTTAAAATATTATTTGTGTTTCAGCCAAAAAAAGTGAAAGTTTGTTTAGGGTTTTTTATTTTTTGGCCAATGGAATTTTTTTCTTCTTCGGTTTTTGAACTTTCAGCATCCTTTTATCTACCTCTAGTTTATCTTGTACAGGTCTGTGCTAGAAGCATGTCTGCGCTATTAATAGGCATAACTATGATTAGGCCTAATCATGGAGTGGTAAAAATTATAAAACACAAAAACATCAACTAAGAACTTTAGGAGACTAGCATGTGGGTAATGCGTATGTCATGTGTAAAAATATACGGATTCATGGCATAAAAAATAAATAGGCACCCTTGTTATTTGATATTTGTTTCCTTAATTCCACATATGGGTCCTTCCATGTCAACTCAACCAATGCCTCCTGGGTGATCATTTTTGATTTGATTCTTATTTTTACAACATGGTCCCTAATATCTTAAAGGGAAATTGTGAAAGTTTGAGCTTTGTAACATTATATAAAAATTCCTACATAGGATAACTTATACCTCTTGTAATTATTTTCTTTTAGAGCCTAACTTCAGTTATTTTTACAGTATATAAGGAAGGAAAACTGTGCAGAACTATCGATCAATCATCGTTCATCTCACACAATCTGCTGCTAACAAGTGCTTATTTGTATATATGGGTCATTACATGTCAACTCAACCAATTTTATAAAAAATTCCCGGGTGACCATTTTTGATTTGATTCATATTTTTACATAATGGTCCCTGGTATCTTAAAGGAAAATACTGAAAGTTTGAGCTTTGTAACAAATTTAAATTAACACAATAAATTTGATAAGAAATATATATTTAGATTTATTGATGCATACATATATTTACATACACATATACATTACATATATATTATATATGAATCCATGTATTTTACTTAGAACTTCTACTAGCATCTTGTTTAGATCTTCTTCTTTTCTCTTGATTGTGTATTTATGAGAACTGTTTTCCAACATGCACTTGGCTTGCGTAGCTGTATGCCTCTAACATCATCCTTGAATGAGGAAGCAGACTCTCCAGCCCTATTAATCTGTTGTATTATATTTGCAGACACATAGCCCAACACTGTCCCCAGCGTCTCAACCATAATCCAGCAGCTGTCGCTACTGATCTATCGCTGCCTAAAATCCCTCTGTTCATTCTCACACCAAAGAAACAACCGGTGCGACGGAAGCCTCCTACTACTAAGAAAAGCTACAAGTGTGCTGAATGTAATCTAGTATTTGCCACTGTTAAACTATTTGAGACACATCAACTGGTGCACTCTAAGCCCTACCCGTGCAAGTTGTGCTGCATTCAGTTCCGTGAACGTTTTCTCCTACAGCTTCACGTCTATTCGGCTCACTTCAACATTCAGCCATACAGATGTGTTATCTGTGGACTGAGGTTTAACCTCAAGTCACACGCTGAGACACACGGTGCACAACACCTGAAGGTGCAGAGTTATGTGTGCGCAGCGTGTGGACTAATGTTCCGCAATGAGGAGACTCGAGCAAGTCATTTGAGTGAGGGGTTGTGTCTGGGGCAGCGACCTGAGCGCATCAATGTCAAGTTTGTATCAACAATAATCTGCTCAATGTTTTTTGCAATGAGGATTAATGTTGGGAATCATGTTCTAAGCGCCTCTGAGATTACTTTTCAAAAGTACAGCATAAATAATATTGAATATATTATAAAAAAGTCAAAGCCGAATTTGATGTCAGGTTTGCAGCCCAAGAGCTATATCAGTGATGGGTGAGCCCTGGGATTTGAACCGCACACCAATTGATTCGCAGTCCAGTCGCTTAGCCGTTACGCAACTGCCACTGTACAGATAACATTTCTACACTGTACAAATAACATTTCTTTTATTCAGACATTGTCTGAATTTTGTTAAATATAATTGATACGTTGTATTGTGGAATACAGACATTGATACTATTCTATGTGAAGTACTTTTAGCATAATGACATATGTGACCCGCCACGGCAAATATAGGGCTTGTCACAAAAAATAAAAAATCGTTTAATTTGCATTGTGTTCAGTAAGACCTTCAAAATAACATATAGTTTTCTTAAATCTGACTACTCTATTCAAAGTTATAGAATTTTTAAGTATAAAGAGGCTCTGCCATGGCGGGTCACATATATTTTACAATATATAATTATATATACAATATTTTACATGTATATTTTATTATAAATCATAAAAAGAAAATTTTACAATAATATTCTAACACTTAACTGAACCTTATTCACTGATTTGGCATGTCTTGTTGAATGTTTCATGTAATGAAACATTTACCGCAATATTTAGATATAACAGATTGAATATGGCTGAAAGGTCACCTTCATTATGTGGGTGGCCAAATCTTAATGGAAGTTTCTGTACACTCTGATGGTGTAGACCAGAAAAGTTGTTTCAAGTTTAGTGAATTTTAAGATTATAGAAGGTTAAATCCTAGTTTAACGTTAGTTTCTCGGCTCCGAGGCACACTAGCAATGGGCGAGCCAGGGAATCTAACCATGAACCTATTGACTCACAGTTGAGATGCTTTGCAATCCGATATATGGATTAGTAACTTTATTTGCTAATGTCTATCGACCTTGCAAAAATTTAAATCGTTTTACATTGAATTCAGGTATTCACTGGTATTAGATAGGTATTTGTTTATGTGCAGGGCTATGATAGTGTTTGAGAAGCCAGACTGGGGAATGGTTGGGATAAGTCGTAGTCTGATGGGATATGATCTAGTGGATCAGCTTGCTATGGAGGAGGCTAACAGCAAGGATAATCGTTCTAATGATGATAATGGTTTGTAAATTATTGTAATTGTTTAAATTCGAGTTTACAATTTTAGATGTAAGTTTTAATTAATTGTCATTTATGATTATGATGATAATTTATAATTTTATGTCTGATCTGGACTTGATCTTGCATCAATAACAATTGTGGGATTGAATGGTATAATACAGGATAAAATCTCTGTAGTTATCTGTTCTTTGATAAAACAGTCCGTACTAGTTGAGTTCCTCCAACATAATTATTCTAACTATGACAAATTTATTGTGTTAGTTTCGTTAATTATTCTAAATGAAAGATTTCTGGTATCTTAATAATCCCTGATGTCATTGTCAGATGGTGAAACAGACGTTAAATTTTGCATGATGGATTGGACTTAAATATCTAATAATTTCAATATGAATTGTTTCATGTATTGAGTTCTAATGCTTTTTTATTTTTGAGTTGTGCGTAAGAATCTAGTGACTATTATAGTCTGCTCTCTACGTTGTTATAATTAAACCTGTGATGTGTTTTCTTACAGACATTATACAGAACTGTGAGGATGACAAATCTTCTACGCTTGATGAAAGCATCTCTCAGGATTGTCTTCCAACCAACAGTCCCGCAGCATTGACAGCTGATCAGTGCGAAGTATTAGAGACTAAAACTGGTTCATCACGACGTAAGTCAGCGAGAAGCAAACCTAGACCATCTTACGTGGCTGCTGATATATCAGATGAGGATCTGAATGACTCACTATCTATGAATCCTGATATCACAACTTTTGATGAAGACTCAAATTCGCCAGTTGTCAAGAAAAAGACTGATAAACTAGAAGAGCTAGAGAGGGGACCTAACGGTAAAATAATTTACCGATGTCACATCTGTAATAAACCAAATACTAAGAGAGTTTCTCTAGCCACACATTTGGCTCGTGTTCATGGGGTCGGTGGAGAACCATTCCGCTGTTTTATTTGTGGACGGGGTAATGTGACGGAACTGAAAATGATGCAACATTTTGAGCTGCACATTCCGTATCGACGACACGTATGTCTCATATGTGGTGAAAGGTTCTCAGCCTTTCGTAACTTGAGAAGACACAAGAGGATTGGCAAGTGTATGCTCAACAAGTTTAAGCCAATTGGAAAGGGTAGTGCTGCAGCAAGAGTGGATACATCTAAGGCTGTGCAGAAGAAATTTACTGGAAATTTCATGGCAAGGTATTTGCTATAACAATTATAAATTAATGGTTATGTTATTTATCCTGCTCATTTTTTAAATATAAACTTGACCTTTCTTTTAAATATGATCTGTCTAATATTGTCTATGTACCTCAAAATCTTGTCGGGTTTGACATTAACGATAAATCTATGTTCCATTTACGGCTTATGCGATATTCAGACTAGAAATATTGGCTTAACTCTGATTTAAAATACAATCTTACTGCAACCTAGAACATTATATTTTTAGTAATAGATATAGCTACGACATTTGGTTTGCCACAAACCGTTTTAGGCTCGAGTGACCTGTTTGCATTTAAACGCCTTTAAAATTCTCTTGATCTGAACCTTATTATCCGTAGAGACTTCACATCCTGAATGGTATTATAGTCAATAAATATAGTTTTAAATAAATATTGTTATTTTATAGTATTAAAGCTTAGGTTTGAATCATGTTTTTAAAGTTATGCGCAGTTAGTATACATGTTGGATTTGAACTTATTAGTTTAAAGTTTTTGTCATACTTAGAACAGGGGTTTAGACATAGGAGATGATTCAAAACTAAGCAATACAGCACACAGGTAACAAAATGTTGTCATTTACTGGTGAGAATGTCACTCTTCACCGATACGATAGTGCTCACTATTGTACATCAACCTGTGTTTATATGCTTACAAATGACCGAACCACGAAGGGATGGAGGGCTTGGTTGGTCCGTTGCACATATTACATTTTACCCTCGATTGGCTCGACCGGGAATGGAACCCGGAGCCTTCTGCTTAAACACAAACTGGCTCGATGCGCTAACCAATTAGCCATGGAGACTAAAAAACTCATTCAGAACATAGCACTACCTCAGAAAACACCACTTCTAAAAGACTAAGTACTTCCAGCTAACGACTATAGTCAATACATTAATTGCTACTGATTTTATTATTTTGTTTATTAGCTCGCACACTAGATATTCAATGGAACATTTGTCGATGGATTGATTGATTGATTAGCTGGTTATTATCTGACTGAGATTAAGCAGATAATTATAATTGCTTGAAGTATCTATTTATCTATAGATCAGGGCTGGAAAAACCTAAAACCTTAATCAAATATTGTAGTTTAAAGGTTTTTTAAGATTTTTCGGTTTTTTGTATAAGTTCGGATTTAGAGGGTCGGGCATGCTCCACTCCTTCGAACTGAAGGGGCCATGCACCGGTTGCTATTTTGAAAGACAAATCTGCTCATGAGCAACAGTGTCGTAAAGTATAGAAGTATTTTTGATATCACAAACTTCTAAGTACGTATTATTTTGTTCACGCATAATTTAAATCTAGGTAAAATAGGTAGCGGCCGTAGGCCTATATAATAGTATATATGTTTCTCCACAAGCTTGAGAATTATCAACTGAAAGCAGCACATGTTTTGTAGAGTTCAACTAAGTTGAACTAACGCAACCACTGAGAAAGGATAAGGAGACCCACCTCAGAAAATGAAATTCCACAATACAATAATACAATACAATAACTTTAATGGGTTAGATAGCAAATTGCTTGTTTAGACCCATGTCTAACTTAACTAAACACTATCTTAATTATGACGCATATGCAAAACAATACAATACGGGTAAAATTTCCGTCTCACCAATCGATGACGACATCAGGGACGTGTATAATAACTGTATACACATATATACACATTTTCTATCAAATTAATATACCAACAAACTAAACTATGCATTGACATTACTAATTAATTAATCAATGAGGATTCAATATACAACATGAAGTCAATTTCACAACTAAATATTCAGTAAATTGAAAAAAAATAAAAAAGAGATGCTATTGCTACATACAAATTACCATTGCTAAATTTCACAAAACACACAATGTCATTGCTATAACTGTATAATTACGATATGGGATTATAGACCCTGAGTGACAATTAGAGTAATGTTATTTATGTATTGCTAAATATTGGTTTTATATTTTAATTTTAGTTTTTATAATTTCATGGTTTTATTGGTTTATTTTAATTTTAATATCAATTAATTTAAACCTTAGTAGATATATATTTATTTGAATATATTGATTGATGTTGCCTCGATAACATCAGTAGGTAGTTTATTCCATGCATTCACTACACGCGGACTGAAGAAGTTTCTATGAACATTTAATTTACTTTTAGACTTAGTCAGCTTATATCTGTGACCTCTAGTTCTATGATTATGCGATAATGTAAACCATTTACTGTAGTTTACTTTGCTGAATCCTTTGATAATTTTGAAAGTTTCAATTAGATCGCTAGATTTCTTCGCTCTTGAAGTGTCATTAATCCAGTTATTTTTCATCTGTCCTCATTGTTTTTATTTCTGCATTCACTGATTAATCTAGTAGATCTACCATGTACTCTTTCAAGCTTATCGATACCTTTCTTTAAGTACGGCCTCCATGCCTGTATACAATATTCTAGCTTAGGCCGGGCTAAGCCCTTATACAACTCGACTCTAATTTCTTTACGCTTATTTGTGATTGTACGCTTGATCATACCTTAAACTGCATTGCATTATTCGCTGCCTTATTACATTGCTCACTAAATTTAGGCTTATCATTAACTAAAATTCCTAAATCACGCTCCACTTTAATGCTCTCAAGTTGTTTCCCATTTAATGAGTAGTTAAAATTATTATTTTTATTACCTAAATTAAGCACATGACACTTATCTTCATTAAATTTTATTAACCATTTATCTGACCAACTTTTTAAGTTGCTCATTTGTGATTGCATTTCATTTGCATTTTCCTGATTGTTCACTACCCTTGCAGCCTTTGTGTCATCAGCAAATTTATTTA
>JAQFZF010000872.1:0-15598 GCA_034695365.1 Enchytraeus norvegicus | reverse complement strand
ATCGTATCGATAGAATTTAAGGGACAACTAAATCTCCTTCCGGCTATACTGAACAGCCTATCAAACCATAAAACAACTTCCGAGCCATTTAATACTTCCACTTAACGTCCATTCCCCCATCTCAACCAGACAAACGAGGTCCTTACGCTTGAGTGAGCGAAACGTGTTGCCGCAGCTATTAAGATTTATTGTTGTAAAAGTCTAAACTTGTGCAGATTGGAAATTGATGACATTCTATCGTCGACTAAGATGCCTTGCTGTCTTCCTATGCTCTATCAGCTCATGTGAAGCGCCGCTGAGAAAGCTATTTTTAGACCGATGGAGTGGCGATTCTAAACTATAATCGCATTTGACAATATTATGTTTCTCATACCAAACTTACGCTACATTTTCTCTCAGAGACTACAAATAGCCTACTTGTTTTTATGCTTGACCCTCTTTCTTTCTACAGTAAAATTGCGGGGAATCTCAAATATTATTTTACCAGAATTTGAATATATCGACTTAAGTCCGTTGAACGTTGGAGAACTAATTTTGTAATTTATAGCACTTAGTGTATCTCTTTTACCATTAAAGGATAAGAAATTAATGACAAAATTAAAAAGAAATTCTGGGCATTTGTAATCTACATGTAAATTTAAAAATAGAACGGAAATAAAATCACTCGGATCTTTATAGACATTATAGCTTTCATGCATTGCTGATTTGTCATTATAATATAGTAGAAACCTACTTGACCTATTCTTGCCTCAGAAACTTATATTTTCCTTGATCTAAGACATCATTTTAGGTGTGAAAAAGGCAAAGTCTTTGTGATTAGACGGACTTATTAGGTTGGTCGATGGTGTGCTCATTAAACAGCGAGAGAGTTGATTGTGTGTATGAATTTTTGCCTTGGACCTGCCACGTTGCAGAGCACTGGATAGATAGACGTAACCTTTTTTTCTCTCAGTCTGATACCAGAAACTCTGAGTTTGTGCGATCAATAGTGCAAAAGACTTCTTCACTGAGGCCCTTGTTTGACCGGAAAGTAAATAAACAAAACTACTGGAATAAATCCAATATCATTAACCGGAGCATATGTGATTCCTGGATATGACATAAAATGTAGAATTATCTTAGGTTATATTGTACTGCTTGTATGGCACTGTATATAGATAAAGTCTAAGTTGAATATTAGATATATATTAAAGGTATATCAATATTGCCACATTGCGCAAAGGCTCACAACCAGTGATCCGCGGACCAGTGGTCCGCGAGCCTCTGCCTAGTGGTCCGCGAGCCTCTGCCTAGTGGTCCGCGAGAGCAAAGACTAAAATTAATGGTCTTAACTCTATAGCGAATAAAAGACTTGGATAGCTCGTCAGTTACACCCTTGCTCGACAAGCAGGATGTCACGATTTCGAGTTTCAGTTGGGTCCTGACAGTATTCTGCGATTCGGAAACAGATGATAAACTTAGCTTTACAGCTTTACTGCTCCTAGAACTTACTGAGTCCTCATTCTTTGGGCCAGTAAGTTTAGGAATGGTTCCCCTGCCCCGGGCATCATGCTACTGATCGGTCCCTGTTGATGCAGGCGTTGCAGTTGAAGCATTAAAGCGAGACGCTCAGTCGACTGGACGGACAGAGATATGCGAGAAAAGAGATCTATACTGCACAGCTAGAAATAGGAGAATTATTTTCTACTTTGAAAAAAATTGGAATCCAAAAGTCGTAAAGATTCTTCTATACAGCTAGTTCGGTGATGCGAGGAAGACGTTTAAATAACAAAGCCATTAGAGCGACAGAAGAGCTTAGAAGTATTTCAATTAAAGATATCAGTTACATTTTACGAGGCACTTATGCCTCTCAGCTTGATTTCTTTTCTTGGTTTCCGGATAATGCCATTTCTCGTGTCATCATTGCTTACAAATGCTGTTGGAGACGTCCCTGATATGGTCGTCAGATGATGAAACGGACGTTAAACCCTTATTGATTGATTGATTGATTGATCATAGACAATAACAATGTTCTTTCCTGATTTGGCTTCGTTTAATTCGTTAAAACTGTGAAATCTCTGAGCTCGCGTTGATAGCAGTACTAGAATGGCCACCTGGCTGTGCGATGTCCATGAGAGTTTTTGATAAAAGTTATTTTCGGCTAAAATCTTAATGTAGTCCCTATGTGTAGTACTGCATAATGTGGATATATAAAAATTGAATTCATCCTTAAAATACCGTGGAAAAATTAATTTAATGATATTCGTCCTTAAAACGCTCTGGAGAAATTAATTTAATGACTAAGTCATTATTTCAAAATTCGAGAATCTAGTAACTATTATTTGCCTCATAGTTTGTTATCTTTTGACTTTGACTGTTTAAATAGATTTCTAATAAATAACATTATACGTAAATACCTACGAATAATACTACATATAAGCTTAGACTTGGAATCGAAAGTGATTAAGAATGGATCATCAATTGATCCCAGAAAATCTTTAAATGGAGTACGGTATATAGTAACAGGAGTTGTCTCTTGGTATTACAACAGCACCCACACACTCCAGTAGCAAATCAGAAAGTATGCTACTCCTTTTAATTACAATTGATAGCCATGATCAATGTTGCAAAGAAAGATAAAACTCAACATCAGCAAATACAATATAAACTAACATGTACGTATGTCATGAGTGGAAAATAGAAGGGAGAACGAGCAAAAATCAAAATCAATCAGAATACAAATTATAGCGTAGAGAGCAGCGAAGTCTCCTTAGGCTCTCTGCACATACAATGTTTATTATATGACTGAAATTTAATTCATAATCGGCGAATGTCATGTAATTCTATTCATCACACTTTGCAATAAAATGTTTTACCGATTAATATAAAGAATATAAAGTCCACAATTTAACCAAAGGTATAAAAATGAACTTATGAAAAATAAGGCTCGGTATTATTTGTAATTTTGTGCGAACGACTTTTTGCATGACTCCTAGGCACTGGTAGACTTATCGTTATCGTGCTAATGCTCCGAAAGATTTTAAACTGAAGTTTTTCCAACAAATTTGACTCTTACTAGAAATCCACGTTTCAAGTATAACTGTAAATCAGTTCTTCTATAAAATCCAAGATTAGCACCGGGATATCTGCAGGAATGTTTTATGAACATTGCACTGATGGATGAGTTGCGTGATCACGCACATATCGCGTTACTATCCATCACTCAGCATAACTCATCTCATGGCCTCTCCATGGACAGACAAGTGACGGAGACCCGCGTACATACGCTCATCATTCATGCATGTACAATTGTACATGCACAGTTTTTCATGTACGTGAGGCATCATTATAGGCCTATGTATATAAATGGATGATTTGTGTATGTTGCTTTTCTATTTAATACAACTTCTATATTTCATACAAGTCTATCTATTTCGATAATATGTGTCTACATGTAGATAAACGCATAGAGTCAATGTGTTTTTTAAGGCTGCGCTTTGGTGGACAATGCACTTTTGGTGGACAATGCACTGGAAAGGTACCTTTATGTACCTTTATGTACTTTTACGTCCCTGATATCAGCTTCATATTCGGAACCGGACGTTGACTTGTTCTTTTGATTTTGCTCTGAGCTACGTTAAATACATGTATATCCGGTACTCGTATACTATAGGTATATTATATGAGCATAACTCGTCTCATGGCCTCTCCATGGACAGACAAGTGACTGGACTGAGACCTCCGTACATACGCTCATCATTCATACATTCATTGTATTTAGAATACACTATTACACTGCCGTGCTTTCACATTGTCTTTCTCTGAAATTACTGACGATGATAATATTTATTGTGCTCTAGCAACCTCTGATATACATGCAGTGACTGTGGGAGAAGTCTAAATGCAGTGGTCGGAAAGTCTATTTCCAAGATTCACTAATCAACTTTTTAAAATACGGTGCCAGTTTAACTTTAATGGCAAGTTATTTAGATAATAAAATTAAGTTTAACAATTATATGATTGTGTAGCCCGTGATACGGGCAACACAAAGAGCGTGAAACAGCTTTGAAGTAACAGCGTTCGAGGCCACTCAGCGACTGACACTGTTACCCACTATCTACAATTGAAAATCATTAGACTGCACTCAACAGAAGAAATTTGTGTCAGAAAATAATAGTTTTTCACGCACGTTCTAACTGACTGACTGGCTGACGGATACTACAAATTATTAGAATAGATTCAATAGCCGATTGATTGAATGACTGATTGATTGATTATCTTAAAGCTTTCTATACAGTAACCTATTGGGCCCTGTATCTTATTAGAACCGCAATATGTCTAATATCTATTTTGGGAAGCGAACTTATTTGAACTGGGCGATTCTTGGCGAGGTGAGGTCGAGATAAATGACGTAAAGTTGTTCGTTAAATTCGATTGTACGCGATGCCATCCTTATTTGAATTCAGGGCCTGACGTTTGCGCCACCCCCACTCCTCTATTGATCGACTGATTCTCTCTTGAGCTACTATTTCTATATAGATCTGAAATCTTATAAAATCTTCTACGGCTTCTCCGTAAGGATGTAAAGTTCAGGACTTTAACTTAAATGGACTGGTGGTTCCGATTCCGGGTTCTTATCCGGTTATTGACTTTTGAACGTGTAGCGAGTCATCAAAAACTGTGTCAATTCGATTTTGCTAATTGGTTTGGCATTGACTTCACGTAGTGGTCGATATTGTGTGGACGATGGTAAAGTATGTATTAATTGTTTTTTGTTGCTGCCATTGGTAGCGAAAGATTAAATTTTGCGTAGCTAGATTTGACTAGGTCTTAACTAGGTTAGATTAGGTCCCGGTTGGATGGCTGAGTCAATAGCAGGCTTGCCTGATGAGCTGGAGGTCATGGGTTCGATTCCCAGCCGGGTCCGTCTCCTCGCATACGGAAACAGACGTTAAACTTACCTTTACAGCTTACTAGTCTGAGACGTTATATACAACCTGATATAGTCGTTAAGATGATGAAACCAACGTTAAACCCATTTTGCATTATATTGTATCTGTTAAGTTAAACAATGGAGTTAATATGAATCATGGGATAGTCGAAACTGCGTCAAACTAGTGCTATACATTAGACCCACACTGTAGTTGGTTAATATCGTAACGCTTAATTTAATATCACTAATTCAATTACATTAATTGAATTTCTGTTCAAAATTAACATTTATTTAGACTATCCTCATAAAAAACCTTGATTGTATTTTCTAAATAAAATTTCGTCTTATATTTGTGAGCCCTCTGGTGTTGAGGGACATCTCTAATTGGAGCAAAATCCATAATGCAGATATTATTATGACATCTCCAGAAGTTGGTCTAGAATTATTTTTTATAGTGGCAGTCTGACATTTAAAATTTATTCAAATAATTATGATATCTTCAAGGACATGAAGAAGCTAATGTTAGTAGGTTAGTAGGATATAATTATAAAATTTAATGTAAAAATGCTCATTGTGGATAATGGATATTCTAAAAAAAATTGGAGAGACTCCTTCCTTTAACTTGGTTCTAATTACAATTTAATTACTTGGTTCTGATGTCGTCGTCAAATGATAAAACGGATGTTGCATTCGCATTGATAGATTTTTATCAGAGAATAAATCTGAATTCTGATCACTTGAATTTCTGAACTATGTCATTGCGCTTTGTGTCCTTCGCGATATACTAATTAAGATTTTTCCCGCATATTTCCACACATGACCGACTCACAATTTTGTTTTCTTGCTTAGTTACTATTTTTTTACTCAGGACTGATTATGATTACATTTAATTTAATTTCACACAAATCTTCACATAAATCAATTAAGCCGGCATCATGCACCAACAGGGATGCTAGAAGTCTCAAGGAACTCTTTCCCATAATTCTTTACATGGTCTTAGATCATGTAAATGTATAACAACCTTCCAAGGCAATCTGAAAATCCATTTGCTTCCTTCGTAGATCTGTTTAATCACACTCTCTTCCCCTGGCTAATTGACTTGCACTGTTTCGGATCTCCCCTTCTCTGCCAGGCCATGCATTTGCAAGTGTGTTCTGGTGGTATAGAACTGCTTGCATAGTCTGCTTGAGACTTCCCTAACATCGCCTTCGGCTGAGAAACCGCAAGTTTAATCCTCATCGTATTGTATTGTATTGTATTTAACGTCAGTTTCTTGATGCTGATCATAAACCATGAGCAGCATGAAACCTTTTCTACTTCTACTGTAATTTCTGAGAAGTCTGCTGAAAATAACTGGACATCGGCTGTAATTTATATGAGCAGGGATGCGATTATAGGAGATGTCATTAATACTCGGGAGAGACTTCAGCTTTACTGGAACTTTATTGCCGGCCCGCAATCGAATTGTAAATCACAGACCGTGGCTAGAAACTAGTGGAAAGTTTCTAACAGAATTTACAGAAGCTGACTTCTGTGGGAATGTGTGGAAAATAGAACTAGTATAAGCATGGCCCCTTTCATCTTATTTATCTATCTAGTACTCTGCCAAGTGGCAGGTCCTGGGAGTCCAATTCTTCCATAACTCTCTATCGCTAGCTTTTCGTTTTATGACATCATATGTTCCACCTTCTTTTAAATCATCTAACATTCCGATACGGCTTCGTCCTCGTCCTTTTCTTCCATCAAACATTCCTTCTCTAATCTCCTTCATCATGTCTTCACCACGCAAGACATGGTGAAGACATGTCTTATATACGGTTTGATAGAGTAAAGATGATAATTGAAAGCACTAATTAATTAAATTTCTTTCAAAATTCACCAAGATCATTGTATTTCTCTGTTCATATTAATAGATTACATGTTTTGCCGACAGGGATTTGGTGAAGCGGTTAACGTGTCTGCTTCAGGATCGAGTGATGGCTCGAGCCGTGGATACTGTTCCCAGCTCAGTCGATTATATATCCCCTGCACCCTTGGGCACGGATGCGTATCGGTGCCTGGAAGATAGAAAGTTAATTGTGTACCTGCGCTGGCTGCATTCCACTCCAGACAGTGCATTATACTGATCGAATGGCAAAGGTACGATTAATCATGGAGTAGAATAATAAAAATTAAAACACAAAAACAGCAACTAAGAATGGAAACTAGCATGTGCGTCTGTCACGTCAATATATACGGAAATGTGATCAAATAAAATTAAAATAGACATAATTTTGACATAAAATTCATTTGTGCAGAGAAATGTTACGATATATTCAGAGAAATAGTTTTTACTAAGTGGGCTTCAGAAAAAAATCGCTTATCATATTCGGTTCAAATAGTTTGGTTTTATTTCTAGAATTATTGATAGAGTTGTGGGAGGTAAATACCAGGCGATCATCTCTAAGAAGGCGTTAGTAGTGAGCTACTATTTTATTCTCATTAGAGAGGTTATCAGATACATGGCGACTATATTTTCGTGGAAACCCACCCTTGTTAAATGAAAATTCATGACAGATCTCCTTTTATCCATCTCTGTAAAAACTACTTTCATCTTAGCCTTTGAGAATTACAAATAATTCACCTAATTTAATCTACATAATTTATACTAGGTGCAGAGGTTCTGCCATTTTTAACAACTATAAAGTTTATAATTTTTATATACATGTAGAAGCATACAATAATAATATTATTGTGCCATTATAATTTATATAACTCATAATAATTATATATATTTAGTGCTATCGTCTGCATTATAGTCTGTATTTTTCCGTGTTTGATCCGAGAAACTCGATAATTGATCAACCGATAACTTGTACGTATTTCGTAGAAGCCGACTGACCCAGTCACTGAGGAAGGCAACGGTAACCCACTTTGGGAGACCTAATTTTGCTACGACGTTGACATCATTTTAGGTATAAGGTGTAGCAATGTCTTTGTGATGAGATCGAAATGTTATCTTGATCGACGGCGTGCTCATCAGGAGGTTAAAAGGTAGATTTTGTAAAGGAATTTGTGCTGCCAAGATGACGTCAGGGACATTTGGGGTGTATTTTCAAACAAACTAAAGATAGGATTAAGTCAAGTATGGAGTTATAGAAAGAAGACTCAGATTTCTTCGCTTTGTAATTTACTAAAGGCAATAAATTTGCATTTCGACCTCAATTTCTCACTTATAACTCAAATTTCATATCTTTATAAATTACTAAAGGCAATAAATTTGCACTTATATCTCAATTCTGGTAAATTAGTTTGAGAACGACGATGGGGATTTGCAATTATTGTGGTCTCGGAAAAGCTGATAGCTCTGTAGGACAATCGCCGATCATCAATCTTCCAAAATCTCCGAAGATTATTCCCCGTCTAATTTTGTTTATAAATAGTTGTTTATGATATTCCTCGTCCTGATTGCTGTTATTCTGAATGTGGTACAGATTAAAAATGCAGTACAGATTTCTGTAGTCCTAATGATGCGTCCGGATGATGTTACAAGTTTCTCAAGCTAGCTAGGCTTTTGGCAATTGCACAATTTTAGAATCAAATTTCATATTATAACGGATTTGCATTGTTTTAGATCTCGACGTCCCTATCCTCTGCCAAACTCTTCACATCTGTAAGATGTTAAAATCGACCCATTTCTTAATATCATTCATCCATGATGGATATATTCCGACTGCCATGTATAGTTGGAGGATAGAGACGTAACATATAATTCAAGAAAACATCTAGGATACAGCCAACCAGCCCCCCCCCCCAACTACGTTAATATTTCTATATCTGAGTCCACAGCTTAAGTAAAGAATCCCTCCGGACAGAGAGTCAGATAATCCCTGACGGTGGGATAACTTAACTGCACTACTAGTAGTCCACCAACAACGCTACAAATGTGCAAAGATGTTTCTGAGGTGACTACATGGTATTGCTTCAATGTGATGAAATGTTTCAAAGTAGCATCTATGCGACACAAGTTTTCTATTATGACTTGCAGATCGCGTTAATATGGTACGCGATAGGACGTTTTTGCTGAAACTTTATGTTCTGATTATATTTATAGAAATTGACGAATCCCATGAAGTTCTTTATACAAAATGAGTAGAATTAATGCTTTATATAATCATCATAAATCATTATTAACAATTTTTTACTACGGGCGAGCTCTGGACGCTGAATCCTCTTTCATTAATTGACTGTTTTTTTTGCGACTGATACTTGCATACTGTGCGTTTAAGAAATCTTCTATACAGTAATTTCTGTATGTGACTGGTAGGTTGTAAAATTTGAAGGAAAGATTGGCAATGAAAAAATGCACTTTAATACGTGAGTTGATGAACTCCGACCAAGCATTTAAAATAATTGTTTTGTTTTTCTTTCTTAACAAGTTGGCCAGGCAGATGCTGTCTCTTTTCCTATAATATTTGGACACATTAAAATATTATAACCTAATAACTAATTTTAACTAATCTAGTTATAGTTTGTGACACTCAAAATTAAACAAAATTTTATATTGCACGCTCAATTAAGTAACCGTATGATAAATCAATACACCGACCACTTGCTTGAAAATTTCGATTAAAAATTTTGAACTCGGCTACTTACTGATGATGTCTTCGCTCTGCGAAATTAACTTTAAACGTCGTCTTAGTTTCATTAATATTGCAGCAGTTTAGAAGCCTTTTCGTTGTTAAATTTTGAACCTTAATGTACATATTGTGTAACTGGATGTAAATTTTATTTTTATCATACCTCAGGCAAGTGATATGTTTGAGGCATAGTAAAAGCTTTTAAGATCTTTAATTTCGATGCCTAGCAGAACTCGGTTGTACGAGCCTAGACGAGTTTTACCAGAAGAAATTGTATTGATTGCCTTTCTTGAATTTTATAACAAAATATTCATGAGAAGATAGAGAGCATGCCATTAGGCTATGACTGATATTGTAAAAAGAAATTGTGTATATAAAATTCATGCAGTACATCTAATGTAGTGATTATATTCTTACTTACTGAATAGAGTTACCTATTATAATATGAGACAGGGTGTGATATTGTGACATAAATGGGCACTAATATGATATCACTTTGCAATTCAAGTCACCATCTGCGTTAATCACCTCCTACAAACACGTGCCGCTGCCGATTTGATCCAAATATTAAAATTTCCCGGACCCTAATTGAAAAGTGTGCTGATATTCAGATATTAAAATTAAGGCCGTAAATTGTTGTGCTTCATAAGGTATCGGTCTATTGAATATTCTATTGTTAGGCTAGATGTAGACATGTAAAAATAATATACATGTATGTCAGAAAAAGCAGGAAAACATTGGATCACATGCAGATTTTTACCAAATTAAACTAATCATGCGGCCAAATCCAGCTACCTTTATATTTAAGTTCATACGCTGCGGGATTCCAATATAATTTTCTAGAATTAAATGATTTTCTATTTTCTGTTTCAGAATTCCGTGAAGCTTTTTCCGCCTACGATAGAAACGGTGATGGGATAATAACCTGTAAGGAGCTTGGCGAGGTCATGCGGTCTTTAGGAGAAAATCCGACGGAAACTGAACTATTACGTATAATAGATGAAGTCGATTTAGACGGTAAGAATTCCTAATCTTTCATAAAAGTATTCAAAATACAAAAGATTATAGTGAAGGCGATACGTTAGTTTCGATTGAGAGCGCTTATATGGTAGCTATTTTGACTAGTGTAGTAACGAAGGATGTCGCACTAGTAGGTTGTGATTGATAACCAGTTCTGATTAATGTAAGACTTCAATTTAGAAGAGCATAAATACCATAATTGCCGGTGTGCATAAACACTAAACAGTAAACACGTTGCTTTATTATACTATGATTATTATCATAGCTCATTCCCTCTATCAACTTTCATATAAACTGAGTTTAGAGATAGTCTTTTCTATCATAATTCGCATTATTAATTCCAATACCAATGGTCCAATACTGTTGCTACTATTACTAAGCCCCTAACAATTTTAAACCATTTTTATTTCATCGAGCTAAGCCAACCCAGACGTATTAAAACTATTCAATAATACTATTCGAAACTCAGGAAGGCAGCGGGAAACCATCTCAGAAAGTCAGATATATATTCCCAAGAAAAAGGTTACATTTTAGGTGTGGTAATGGCATAGCCTTTTTGATGGTATCGACTTGATGATCGATGGAGTGCTCATTAGTGAGCGTGATAGCAGACTGTGTTTCAGAATATGTATCTTGGACATGCCATTTGTCAGTGCACTAGAGAGAGAGATTCAATAAAATAAATTGTTTGGCTTCCCAATATTATAAAATTTAAGAGATTAAAAGTTAAAGTTATTTTGCATACAGAGAACTGAGCAGTAGACACGGGAGCTAATCCCAAACTAACGTTCTAACATTCAGTAACTAATATGGCACTCGACCTTCACCTAGTATCAACATTTCTCATACGGAATGTGTGGACTGCTGCAAATAAAAACAGAATATGAAAGCACCAACTCCCTTTGGACGTTTTCTCGTTATCAATATTCTCCATGAAATCCGTTCTTGCTATCCAATTAACCTACTGTGAATGGAATAATATTGCTCTTTCGCGTTAATAAAATATCCTCGAATGTTTCATTTTGTTTCACAATTTTTACATTATTAATCTTACTGACTATAATAATTATATACTGGCAATATCTTATGACCCACTTTACTTGTCGATCATTTGTCGTTTGCATTATTAAATAATAAATAACTTATAATGGTATGTCAGGAAAAAATAAATAACTTTAATAACACTAATGCATATATCTTGCCTGGTCTTGTCCGGTGTAAATAACAAATAATTTGCTCAAATAGCAAGAAAAAATATCTCGTACTGTCCGTTGACTTACTGCAAAACTAAAAATTGGCTTATAGTTTCCCGTGTTGGTTCCGGGAAACTTGAGAATAGACCAAATGAAAACTGCACATGTTTCGTAAAAGCCGACTAACGTAGCTATTTTCATATTGAAGAAGACAGCGGGAAACCACCTCGGAAGTCAGATATATATTCCCACAAATAAGTTACATTTTAGGTGTAGCCGTTTTGATGGGATCAACTTGATGGTCGATGGAGTGCTCATTAGTGAGCGGGACTGCAGACTGTGTTTCAGAATATGTATCTTGGACCTGCCATTTGGCAGTGCACTAAAGATAGATAGCAATTACTTATAGAAAAAGGTTTTGACGGCATTAATCTTGAAATCTAACCGTCTTTCACACTCTTATTAATTTTTATACTTTTTATAAATATATTCTGACCAACTGTAACTAAATGTAAATCGATTTACTTTTGGGTTCTTTATTTAGAAACACTCAGGTGCATCGTTCTATCATGATAAACTTATGCCGATCATAAAATTCTCTAACTATTTTGAGAAACAGCTGCACTTTATTTTTAACAATGCTGCTGGACATATCTTTCTAAAATTTCCCAAGAGAATTGAGAAATTAGTTGCAGCATGTAATTCTAAGACTCACTGATCGTAATGGAGCCTATTATACAGTTAGAGTATGTTCTTAAAAGTTACGTTACACAACTGTTCGTAGTCAATTTGTCGCTAAAGTAATGGCGTACCTTTGTGTCTTGATAATACACTATACTAATGCAGAGTAAATATTGGCTGATATATCTAGATAATAAACTACTAAAGAAGAGGTATTATATAGGCTATTATTTTCATAATTTCATGATTAAAATCAATTTACGTCAATATCACCTGCCTTGTAGTAAGACGTCGTGAAGAGAAAATTAATGGCATCGCTCCTGTGAATATAAGATGCTCATCATCGATTCTCTTCATCAGTCCACGTCATGGATGTTAAATTTACCTGATGGATCCTGCTCTCTCACTCTGTCTCTCAATCTTTCTCTCTCTTTCTCTCTCTCTATCTCTCTCTCTCTCTCTTTCTCTCTCTCTCTCAATCTTTCTCACACACTCTCTCTCTCACTCTCTCTCTTTCTCACTCTCTCTCTTCCTCTCTTTCACGTTCTCTCTCTCCCTCTTTCTCTCTCTCACTCTACAGTTCGCTCTTTCTCGTTAATTAAACACCAAACTGGCTGGTCCGAAGCACACATTTCCTTATTCTCAATCTGTTATCGATTTCATTAATGAGCCATTATACTTCTTCCATACTACTGCGAAAAGACTTGACAAATTTGAGACGTGACCTGTGTGACCCTCAAATTTTGTCTAAATAGTATCTAGCAGATTTTTCAGTTATAAATCAGCAACTTACTAACATTTTGCTCATCAATCAAATTACTTATCGTTGAGATGCACCCAGCTCCATATAGTGATTAACCGTGTGATGTTTCGCTACAGCTGTTGCTTACGTGTTTACAAGTGGCAGCTCATATTCATAATCATGAACTTTAAGGATTAATAAAAATCGCAAAAATGTTCACACGCTGTTGCGAGCCAATATTTATCTTCTCAATGTATCATATAACAATTCTGTGTATTTTTTAATATTCTATGGAGTGTAGTTGATTTTTAAAAATTATTGAAAACTCCAACATTTTAATGTTAAGTATGGGCAGTCTAAGATGGCAGGAAACCAACTTGGCGTTGTTTACCAATACTGTAACAAAAAGTGAGATAGGTCAAGGCCGTGGATATAGTCTATAAGACTTCAAATATGGCTGAGATCAGTACTCCAGGTTATCACCACTCCATGCTGGACGAGGAGTGGACTAGAGCCCAACGATTATTGAGCGGAGCTTCGTTAGCGTGATGTGGAGTAAGATGAAATACACGAACAAGTTCCTCGATAATATACCGTTGAGCTTGCCTCTCTACTGATAGTGCATTCTATACTGCAATGCTCTGAATATAAGCCCTTGCGATGCTTGGCTACGAGTCATGGTAACATAAGTCATTGTAGTACTATCGACTTTGGTGTGAGAAGTTTGGATTCAAATCTTTGTCAATCTGGAATAAAAGAGTTAGCATCCTTTGGATATGTGTGTTTAAGTGTGGCACTGAATGATTCAAATAGCGTCTTCCATTCAGATGGCAAAACAATAGGCCTGTCATAAGATAATTTAATGCATAAGTCAAGGATTTTTTTGTACAAAAACACCTTGAAATATAAAATAGTTTAACGAGACACAAGATCCAAATCAATTTCGTCATTGCGGTGCTTAAAAGCTGACCTACGCCAATTTCTGAAGCGATCAAAAGTTACAAATATAAATAAAATGTTGTAAAATAATTTCTAGAAAAGAATAAAACAAAATTCAAACAAGCCAGAAAATCAGATTTAAGTGAAGTTTTCATTTTCTTATAATAATAATTATTGCGGGAGAGAAAAGTTTACATCTCCTGTTAAGCAAAGTTTACACTGTACAAATACTTGCACTAAAACACGACGATCAAATTCTTAACGTGGATCGTCAAGAGTTTTTTCGTTGTTTCCATGTAAAAAATAGATAAAAAAACTTTCGTTAAATTGTGAAGTTAACCATCACGCGTCTGTCATAAATCGATTGACAAAGTTTGACTTTATGAGGAAAATTAATATATTTTTCTACGTCACATAATTTTGAAGAGTCCAATAAAAATTATATTGATCTGCGTAAATATTTGATGTATTCAAATACTTAAGAGATTATTGTACGTAACTTTATACAGTTAAGAAATCAGTCAGTTACAGTCAGAGAGAAAGAGTGAGACAGAGTGAGAGTTAGAGGGTCAGCGAGGAAGAGTGAGACAGAGTGAGAGTGAGAAACTCAATGAGTACGAGAGAGAGTTATGAACCTTATATTTTGTTCTGTTCATTGGTTAATTAATGAAGAAAGTTACTTTGTTTAATAAAGTTGAAATTGAACGTTAAGAAATAAATGAGAATTTAACGTCCGGTTCCTCACTCGAAAGGAATGGCAGTGACGACTCCATCCGAATTTATAACTGCACTCTGCTGCCGATCACCAAAACACTTGCAGATGTTAGGAACTGTATTGCACAAGAATTATGTTAGGGGCATGGTAGAGTTATAATTTTTATATTTATTTACTATGAGCACAGAAGTGTATGAAAAGCTTTTTGCACTACAAAGGGCCGATTTCTGAGCCTCATGTCTACGGTCTGTTGCTAGGGTGTATTGTAACAGACCGGAAAAATAAACAACTTTATAATAGGGCATTAATTAGTGTAGATAGGAAATAAATTTAGAACCATTGGTTTGGAAGACCTTACTTGAAGTTCATAAATTAATTCTAAGAATTACCATAATCTGTCTGTGTTATTTCAGGCAGCGGAACGGTCGATTTTTTCGAGTTCATTCAATTAATGGCCAAAAAATTTGTGGAAGAGGATTTACAATCCGACATCCGGGAGGCATTCCGTATATTTGACAAGGACGGTACAGGCACCATCAGCGCCGAGGAACTGAGGCGGGTCATGATGAACCTGGGGGACCGGATGTCCGAGGAGGAGGTGTACGAGATGATGCTGGAGGCGGATGTAGATGGGGACGGTGAAATCAACTACGAAGGTCGAGCTGTTAAATAATCAGATAATTTAATGGCTATAATAATAATATATACAGGGTGCGCCATAAAAAAGTAGTACACTGTGAAAAAATTAAATAATTTCGCCATCTCTTGTCCGTTTTA
>JAQFZF010000871.1:0-15612 GCA_034695365.1 Enchytraeus norvegicus | reverse complement strand
AAATATTTTTTACAAATCTTAAGTTTTGACAAAGTTATTGAGATTTCGCTAGGGGGTGTAAAGTTTTGCCTCACCCTATATGCATATAAACAGTATACTCCGCAATCAATCACAATAAAGATTCCACACCACAGGCGATTCAATGGAGTGGCGATGCCCTATGTGGCCTTGTCCGGGACAAATTCCCAGAGTGGATTTGGGAAAATTTAGATTTGAACTGTACTTGTTCGTAAGGGGCGATTAAAGCTTCGACATGAGTGGGTTGGATTGTAGCCATACGTCAATGATTTTTTACGAAGAAGAGAAGTCAATTCTAAACTGGCGTCCGGATTCTAAGTTTAATATTAATGAGATTTGTGCTTCATAGAGATCAAGGAGAATGTCGTAGGTTGTACTTTACTGTTTTATTTTAATGGGAAGTGCTGAACAAAGAGTTGCAATGTTCTACTACTTTGAAATCATTGATTTACTATGATCAGATTAAGAGATTTAAATCATATCAACATCAGCCCAATTTATATGTTCAGCAATGACTATGAGATATACTTCAATTCATGTAGAAAACATTACAAGAAAGATATATTTCCTAATTAAAGTAACTCATTCAACAAACTTTTAGCCGACTCCAAAGTTCTGCAGGCATGAAAGTCATGAATTATGAATTATTAAAACTCTGTATCTTACTGTCATGATTCACTCTCACAAAACCACCATTACTCATTCAATCCATGTAAAGCCGCTGCTCTTGAGTTATCATAGCTTTATATGGAATGCAAAAGGTGGATTTTGTAAATCTGATAGTAGAAGTCGCAATAAGGTTACGAAAATAACGTTTACTTTTTCAATGAGGACTCAATTCTCTCTCTCTCAGTGCACTTCCTAACGGCAGGTCCAAGGCATACCACTGTAGCGTTTGTATGCCGCATTTTCTTAGCGACAATAATTTTGTTTCTGAGGAGTCTCCCTTTAAACAGTGACTGTATTTGTGAATCGGTCGGCTTCTACGAAACACGTTCAGCTTTCTGTTGGTCTATTATCATCATTTGCCGGATCCAACATGGCTGTTGGATCCAGTAATTCTCAATTACAAAATTCTAAAATTTAATATTAAGGAAGAAGTCCACAAAGCTCCAAGCTATTAATGTTTAATGTGCCAGTGTTATTGCGAATAATGATAGCTTATGAGTTTGGAATGAGAGCTCACCAAACATAAATACCAACCATCGGGGTTTGGAGCTCATTGATATTGCTAGCATTATCTTGTCATGATGCGAGACTGACATTTTGATTAGAACTTTATATTCTCTTAGTATTTAAAATAATGACGCAAGCACAAACTGTTGCTCACCGATATTAACAAAATTAATATACAATGCATCCAAAAAAACATCTTGATCAGGTAACATACGTCTACGTTCAAACTTAAGCTCTATCAGAGCACTACCAGTGGCGTCTCACAGAAACACCACCAGTGGCGTCTCACAGAAACACCACCAGTGGCGTCTCACAGAAACACCACCAGTGGCGTCTCAATGAAACACAATCAGTGGTGTCTCACAGAAACGTCACTGGTGGTGTTTCTGTCAGACGCCACTGGCGGTGTTTCTGTGAGACGAAACAGCATCGGAGTCGGCATTATTACGGGTTCGGATAACAAAACAACGAAGAGGTTTTTTAAAAGACTAGCGCAGGATTTTAACGCCGAATAACATTGGCACATACTCATATATCGAAACCAAAATTGCAACCAAAGCGCTGTAGCCACCTTTCTAAACGATTTATATTCATTACACGTAGAAATATCACATCGCCACTAGCAGTGCACGATTCTAACCTAACAGAAATGCTGATAGACTGCGACCTCTCGAGCCTTTATGATGAGACTGTCAACTGGGTTTAACAGTGAAAGCTTTCCTATCGGTCAGAGTGTGATTGTTATATGTCATATCTAACCTGTTACGACTACTAAGTTCTCTCAGAATCTGATTCATGTGCCCATAAGTAACGGGATTTCGTGAAATAATGAAATAATGGCGATGGTTCAGTTTTTACTAAGTGCTGTAACACTGTTATTAACACTGGAATTCGTTTAAATTCTTAAATTATGAATTTGTAATGTGAAATTTTTAATTGAAAACTTTAAATTCTGAAATTGTTACTGTTATGGACACTGTTATTAACATTGATATTTGTTGTACAGAAAGATCTTCAATCCTGTAGTGTGTAATCCATAGAATATGTATTTTATCCAAAAGGAATCTCTCAGGGAAAGCTACAAATTCATTAATTTGTTCAAATGTTTTATCTAGGATTTAATCAGACTTATTTGCCTTGCTTAATGAACCAGTACTGTTTCGAATCTCGTCGGTCAATAAGCAAGTGTGCTCTCCTGGTATAGAACTGTTTGTAGTTGCACATTCCTCTTTGACGATCTTGACATCACTTTAGGTCTAGAAACCGGACGCTAAGTCAGTGTAGGGTATTGCATTGTGACTGTATAGTGGTGCTCTACTAGCTGATAGGTCCAAGGCAAAAATATGAAACATGTGATAGTCCTACTGCATCTCTCATCATTGAGCACTCCATCGATCATCCAAATATGTTGATGTAAATCATTGCTAAACCTAAAGTTATCCTATCTTGTTACACTCAAAATGTACTCTTTATCAAGGAAAAATGAAAAATTTTGAAGTAGTTTTCTGTTACCCTCATCTATTCTATCTGCAATGGTTGCTCTTACGAACACGCGCAGTTCTTGATGGGTTCATCCTTGCCCTTTCCGGCCTCAGCGCGGGATAATCCATAATTAGTATGTACATGGGATAATAGTAGAACAAGGTGCCTATTGTTTTAATGCAAATAAATATTATACTTAGCGTGTTGAACATAACGTTGTATAGGTCGATCCTTGAATTATTTATTCGTGCATAGAACAAATGACAAACGAATGACGATCTAATTCGAGTTTTTCGTTCTACGTGTACTGTATCAAGAGTTTATTTTGGGCAAGGACGCACTGACATTTAGAATAATATACATACTTAATTTTATTCATCTTGAAACTTAAAGTACGGTACTTAAGAGCAAATTTTCTAGACAAGAATTATAAGCAGGTAATTATTCTGAGATAATCATAATTTACGATTTATTCAGACGGTAAATAATATGTAAAATTATTTATATTAACTTGAGTAATAAAATTCTCTGAAGAACTATTTTCCACAGGCTTAGACAGGAAATAATAATAATAATAAAGGATTAATGAAGGTTTAATGAAGGTTTAACGTCCGTTTCCTCATCCAAGGATGATGTCAGGGACGCAGGAATGATCAATCCCTATATAGCTTAGCAATCAGGGGCGTCCAAACCGTAAAGCATCTGGCGCCACTTGCGCCACCTAATAAATGGGGGGAAAAATTTTCAGGTCTAATTTTAACAATATTGGGGGGCGGGGGGAAGACGAATTTGGGGTGAAAGACCGCTATTGTGGTTATATTTGAGCCAATTTATTTGGTCAAAATTGGAAGGGGGAATGGACGCTCCTGCTAGCATTGAATAACTATTATCACATGTTTCTTTCATTGTTAAAACCCCACCGTGTCACGCCCCCACTGATCTCTGTCAATCACAGCCGTACCAAGATTCTAAATCTCATCCCGTTTTTATAATCTTACCATTATCATGGGACTAGAATTCTAGATTACTACTATCGCCTTCAGTTGTAGTTCTGCATGCAACCATGAAGCCGAATATGTAGATTGGAAAGACAGAACTAACAATTCTTGACATTCGACGAGCTTCGAATACGACTTCGAAAATAACAAAAAATGTTATCGCAAAAAATCATTATTAATCGGCAATTTCAAAAGGGGTAACACTTCCTGGTGGCTTTATTTAAATCGCTGTACGTGTAATATTCCCGTGTTGGGTCCGGATATTTGAGAATAGTCCAACCGATAATTGCACGTGTTTCGTAACGGTTTGTGGTGAGACCGACTTATTGGGTTGGTCGATGGTGTGCTCATTAAAGAGCGAGATAGTTGATTGTGTGTATGAATTTTTGCCTTGTACCTGCCATGTGGCAGAGCACTGGGATAGATAAACGTGTAATATTATTGTGGGTCGGTGGGCCGCCAAATGTCTGGAGCCGGGCCAGCATATATCGCTATAAAATTAATTCATCAATTTGATATCCATTAGTCAAGATGCATCATGACTCCATGGCTCAATGGTTAAAATGCGACGAGCAATCGATCAGTTTTTCCGCCGAAGGTTCTGGTTTCGATTCTCGAAAGAAGTAATGGATTCGGGTGTAAAATGTCGTATATACAACGGCCAACCAAACCCTTCTTTCCTTCGTGGGTCTGTAAATTGTACTCAATTAGTACGTGGGTGAGTGCTACTGAAGGTCTGGCGTAAATTGTCCAATATTAGCAAAGTTCATTGAGTGTAGGCTGGCGACCTCACCGTAACTAAATTTATTAAAATTGCTAGAAGGATGTGAAGCAATTACGATAATGCTTCATTTCTATAATTATCTATCTCCGTAAGCGTGGTTACTTTCG
This sequence comes from Enchytraeus norvegicus, assembly GCA_034695365.1. Lineage (NCBI taxonomy): Eukaryota > Metazoa > Annelida > Clitellata > Enchytraeida > Enchytraeidae > Enchytraeus > Enchytraeus norvegicus. Next base: position 11,047 of record JAQFZF010000871.1, on the reverse strand, counting down.
TTGAACTCAATGGTTATTTCTCGGTAATAAAGGTTTTGCAATGCAAATAACCTGATGACCTCAAGATAGATACTAAAGTGCTGTCTGAAGTTTTCATAATTTCTAACATAACCACTGCATATTAATCGAAACTGGAATGAGTTGTGGTCCTGTAATCCAGCATGTTTAGAGGATTACACGATTCTGTAGAGGAGTAGGCGGAAGCTTACAAGTCTTTACAGTGTCATGTTGTCTGAATACAAATATCAGACTGCAAAGTCTACTAAAGCCTTCATTTAGTTAGGCACGTGCTTAGACCAATAATGGTATAGTATAACTAATTCACTTTGAGAAAAAACTTAACGTCTGTTTCATCACCATAGTATACTGTCAGAGGAGCACCTGACTGAAAATCGAAATGGAGACCTCCTGCTCAAAATTCAAGTTTGTTATCTACTATAGAGGATGTTTAGCTAGGACATGTTCTGGGTCTCTATGAAAAAAAGCTGAAAGTTGTTTTCCAATATTCATTACAATTAGCAACATCGTTGTTAACATTTTAAACATGTTGAAAATTGACCTGTGAGATATATTCAGGATTGATAAAAAATGAAGGTTTAGCGTCTGTATCCTCATCCAAGCATAATGTCAGGGACGCAATTAGTCTGCATACATTAAAATTTACAATAATGTTTTCTGTTTTAAAAAATTCATTTTCAACTCCAAATTTTGCGAACAGACAGAGCGAAGGACATTTCCCATCCACAATTTTCGATACCCCTACTTAAAATGGTCATTAAATAATTTTTCTAAACATTGTAATTTTAGATCTCTGTCACGAACAAAGAAGTTAAGTCGAATGAATGCCATGATCGCTCATCTCACTGGGGCGGATTTCTTCGTTGGGTTTTTCCACATCCTGCCTCAGCTGGCCTGGAAGATCACGTTCAGGTTCGAGGGCGGTCACGTCCTCTGCAAGTTCGTCACCTACATGCAGCTGGTGGCCATGTTTGCTTCTTCGTACATTCTCGTAACAACGGCTATAGACAGGTAGGTTATGTTGCTGTTGCTCACTCATAGGTCAGCCGTGATGCTGGCGTCCCCTGTATCAAGTGGGTGGTCCAGGGACATACAGCTCAATCAATGCGAATTTAACGTTCGTTTCATCATCTGACGACGACATCAGGGACGTCTCCAACAACAATTGAATTGCCAAGTGTCCAAGTGGTAGAACAGCGGTTTTGAAACAAAATGTCTAATTTTAATTCATGACGCAATCGAGTTGCAGTTTTCATGGACCTGCCATTAGCCAGTACACTCAGAGAGAGAGAATGGTGGAGAGTAAAATAGCTCATTGATGATAATTAACTAGACGGGCTCTGGAGGATATTTCGAGCTATGTAATTCCTCAATGATTCTCGGCTACCATGCGTAATGAGTAAATTAACAAAGGCAAAATAAATTATAAGTTGTTATTGTCCACCATCATGCATTGTTATTATTATACTTTTGTCATGACAATACTGATTTATACTAGATAATAATAATTATGTTGATTGATCTAGCTAACATTCACCAGGTACAATCATTAATAATAGTTATAATAATAGTACAATCATTAATAATAGTTATAATTATGTCTAGAGTGTTACAATATTGTTAAAGTTTTTATCATTTTAACTTTAAAATAGTAACAAAACTTATGCCATGTGATTATAGTCAATTACATGTAGGTGGTTTAAAACGGACAATATGATTTATTTTCAATGTTGCTATATTTATTTATGTTTATAAGTCAATATTGTCTGGAATAATGACAACAAATTATGACTAATAGTTATGTCAAAATAAATTATTACATTTAAATAATTCTATATTCTTGACTAGATGATAATTAATTGATAATAATTTATTATCACAAGACCTGCTTCTGATAATTTGTAATTTTTTATTTATGCGTTCTGTTGATTTCTAAATCCTAATTATGCATAACACAATGTCTATTGTTAAGTTTTAAAAATTATGACTTTGCATTATTTATTTAATTATCGTCTGCGAAATTACAAAATTACAAAATTAGTGATCTATAAATAGTTGAATAGTAGGTGGCCTTGGATGAAAAACATGTCTCAAAGCCGTAATGAGTATACATCAAACATGTGTAGGGTTTGTGACAAAAGGAATTAGTTTTATAATAACAATGGATTCAAAAATTATGTGTAGGCTTCATTTAATTATTAGCTCGCTAATGGCGGTTATGATATATTATGTGCATTGAGATATCCGTAAAATACTGTACAATGTTAGATGGGCATGCGTGGGGATAATGCATCCAAGGTTAATGTATCCCGACCCGGCTAGGAAACGAACCCTCAAGTTTCTGCTTAGTTTGAAAGTATGCTACCGAATAGGCAAGTCAACCGGGACAAATAGCTAGCCTATCAGAGAGTACGTTTATACAATCATCAATGTTGAATAGAATAATAAACTTTAAGATGCACATTTTTGTATGTAGACTCAATTGTATCTCTAGTACTTCTTCCGCATGTCAACTTATTCAATCGCTACAGAATTAGGCTTAGCCACTACATTTGAATTCTGTACCGTCATTTAAATGAAACATCTGCAAATATTAAGAAAGATTGAGTTCGACTGGTCACTGCTGCAACTCATTGAAACAAATCGCAGTTAAATATTTCTCTTGAGTCGTTCCTGACATCGCCTTCGGGTGAGAAACCGGGCGTTATGTCGTAATTATTCGATTGATTGATGTGACGATTCTAAACTATCGATTTATAAGTATAAATTCTAAACTATTGATTTTAAAATTCCAATCTATCTTTTATAAATTTATAAATTATAAATTATAAACTATTGATTTAAAAATTTAAAACTATCTTGACGGAATGAAACTAAAAGATTTATTAAAAGGCGTGAATATAAACTTTCTTAGGAGATACGAAAGTAAACGCAGAGCTTGATATTTCTTAATTACAGTTTAATTCAGGTGTTGCCCAGTGCTCTTATATTAGGACTGTGAATGTTTTGAAAATAAAATGATTCTTGAAAGTGATTTCTTTATAAAATTCGTGTATTATTCCAAGTATTCCAATTTAATTTGTAGTTTACACAAACTGTCGTCACCCGTGATAGTTATAGTTATAAAGTAGCCTAATAATGAATTTAGATAGGCCTACAGCACTGTCGCAAATAATTTACTGTTTTCTACGCTAGTTCTATTGGGTTTGTCTATATTTTCTTTAAATAATGCAGTTAAACATCTGCACTTTTTAAAGCCGATGCTAGTAAAATAATCGCACGTGTCTACAAAAGTGAATATCTTTAAATATTTTGCTTTTTAATAAGTCAACTATTTCATTAACGGTTGACCTCTTCCATTTTCATCCCGTAAAGTGACCAATGCTCGACCTAAGGTCACCATTAAACGTATAACTACAATAATACTTGCCCGTGTTGGATCCGGGAAACTTAAGAATAGATCAACTGAAAACTGCACATGTTTCGTAAAAGCCGACTAACGCACATATTTTCATACTGAGGAAGGCAACGGGAAACCACCTCGGAAGTCAAAATATATATTATAAAGAAAAGGGTTATATTTTGGATGTGGTAAAGGCGCGGCCTCTTTGATGGGATCACTTGATGATCGATGGGGTGCTCATTAGTGAGCGTGATAGCAGACTGTGTTTCATAATAAGTACCTTTTGGACCTGTCAAGAATGATATCAGAGACGGGCCTCGCTTCAGTGGCGGAGCCAGAGATATTGAATTGGGGGAGGGGCGATGGTTGGGCAGCGAAAACTTTACGAAGGGCATATAACGTTATAAATTATCATCGCTTATACTTACTGTGAAATTTCTTTTTTTGGGGGAGGGGCGAATGGGGGGTTGAAAATTTTCTAGGGTGGGCGTTCTCCCCTCCCCCCGACCCCATTGATATAACAGACCTTCAATGTATAATTAGGCCTACATACAATCCATGCATCAACATTCAACATGTATACATAATAATTATTATGAAGACAGGAGCAAATTTTACGGGAGGGGGAAGGCCCCCTCCCCTAAATTCGCCGGACTAAGAGAGAGGCTTTGACCCTCTAAATTTGTAAATTATTACAATTTGACCCAATCAAATAATAATTTTGAAACACTGGCCCTCTCGATTAGCCTCGATTGACCCACCCTGGCCCTCCTCCTTCAAAAAATGCATGTAAAAAATGTGCCCCCATAAAAATTCCTGGTTCCTCCACTGTATGTAGGTCTATATACCTTCTGTGGGTAGTCCTACTGGTGCGCACAGTGCGCGAGTGTGTGTTAGCTAAATAATACTTAGAAACCTAAGTGCCGTTTCTATCAAATTTTATCCGGACACCGGAAACAGGCTTTGTGTGATATGAGATGTAATCTGAAGTTGTAATAATAAATGAGGCTTCGTCGATGAAATGATGACGTACAACATTCTGCTAATTATCTGTGCGTTAGGGACAAAATATTACTTTTCACAAGAGCATCTTTAAATCACTTCAAAGAGAATGCACATGTACTATGTTCAATTCTTTATTGGCAATAATTGACAATTAGTTTATTTGCCTACCCTATTCATATTCAATGCATTGTAAAAAAATGGAAATGAGTTAAACATTATAGGCATTATAGGTTCTTGTATTTTTGTGGCTTTAGCCTATTAAGCGACAGTTGCTGTATTACATTACAAATACGACTGAGTGAAAATATAGGCCTGAAGTGTTGGGTCCGGAATATTTGAGAATAATCCAACCGATAACTGCACTTGTTTCGTAAGAGCTGCCCAATGCATATACTGAGGAAGACAATGGAGGGGAGAACCACCTGAGAAATCTAAAATATTTTCCTTGAACAAAGGCATCATTTTAGGTGTGGAAAAGGCAAAGCCTTTGTGATGAGACGGACTTATTGGGTTGGTCGATGGTGTGCTCATTAAAGAGCGCGATAGTTGATTGTGTGTATGAATTTTTGGCTTGGACCTGTCACGTGGCAGAGCACTGGATAGACAGATGTATCATATACATGGGGTAGGCCAATATTATTGACTTTATTTTAATACTTTGCCCTTATAAAAATGACGATAAACATTCTCATTGCCTGAAAGCGCGCAATCTTGAAGGTTGACTTGTATCCAGTGGGAGGGGAACGGAGGGGGGAGGGGGGCAGGGGCGCGTGAGAGAATTGGCCTCTGCTTCATATATCGGTCATCAATCCCTTCCTCTACTTTAAAACATCCCTTCCGGTTATGTATTTCTTCCCATGAAATTTAAGGGCTTCCGCAGAACATGTAGGCCTATGCTTTAATTTATTTCAAATGAAATAGATCAACATAAAAAAACTCCCTTATGGCGTCTTCTGTTCGGCGCTAAACCCACTATAGCAGTACAAAACCTTCAATCAAACCACTGATTTGGTGAGTTTAACAAAAAAAGTTATTTTTCCAAACAAGCCTCCTCTATTCCTTCTCACTATAGTCTCGCTTTTTAGTGCATTGAAAAATTGCAAGTTTTTAGCTCAGCCTAATCAAATCATTGTTGTAGGTCTATCCGGGAAACGAATCACGAATCTGGCAAGCTTTCGGTTGGTCTATTCTAACAATAGAACAACCGAAAGCTGGAAGATTCGTGAAATCCTGAGAATGGCAAAAGAAAATCTCTTTATGAATCAGCGTTTACTAGGAAAATAGCTTCATATGATAGTGGTTATGGAACTTATGGATATGCACTATTAAATGGAACACATTATTTGGTTGATCACTACTGAACGTGACAGTGGACTTGTGCATTTAATGTGCCATCTGGAAGATAGAGCACAAGGATATAGAAAGATCTAGTTCAACATTGAATAAATAATGTCGGTAACATTGAAGCTTTTAAATATGGAAGTATACAGGCTAAAATGGTGAATAACTGCATATGTCAATTCACTTTTAAATATTGAGTGTTTTATTTAAAATTTTGTCTATATTATCGAGATAAATAAGTGCATTCAGATTTCTATAGTTTAAAGAGTGCCCGGATATATATATCTCGGAAACGGGCAAATAAATTTTTTATCTCTTGAATATATTGAGTTTAAGTGATCACTTTACAGACTTTGTTCTCCAGAGTGCCGGAAAAACAGTTCTTCCGGATCTTTTTTCATTCTCTCTGATTTAAATGTAGCCCCTGCCTCCGGCCCTTCCGTCAGTTTTATTATTATCTCAAATGCAAATTTTTTTTAGATCTAAGTTAAGTAGGAATTTTTCTTTGCGATATGCCTTTTTTGGCTATTTGAATCACAATGCTATTAATTTGTTTAATTATTGATATGCAACACTCTAGTCTTCTTAAGTTAATTTAGTCAAGAGCTCTGTTTTAATTTTATGCTAACCCTGAGATTATAATGGAATGGATGTGAAACTATATTATTATCGTCATTTAAGTGTTTCTTTAAGTTAACTTAATTACGTGCTTTTCATTATACATGTAACACCATTGCAACACGAATTGTATTCTACTAATATAGGCCAATAATATAGAATGCTAAGTTTTTCAAACCAACGCACATTTTACAACACAATACAAAGTAGACATTAAATTTTATAGCGCATCTATATATAAAGTATCTCAGAGGCACTTTTTGAACAGTAACGGAAAAAGTATCCTATCCTGCCCTAGGCCACAAACAAGATTTATGGCAAGATTTATGCAAGTCTGGATATTGAGCGGCCAATTGGTTATGTACATAAAACATCCGGTACACAATAGCAATATAGCACCTACGGGTGTCGAAGTTGGTGTACACAGCCCAAACGATTGTTCAATTCTACTCTGCGCTTGTGAATGCTGACACTGTCTACTGCTGTGACCAAGAGATTGGAAGTTGCTTAGGTTTTATTGAGTCAAATAATTTTACTCTATCTCTTACACCAGTTACAAAAAGAAAGATGGTTTGATTGAGACGACAACAATAATGAATCTAGTAAATTATTTAGGAGACAGTCAAATTAGATTTTTTTGACATGCCATGAGGAATAAATTAAAAATAGAGATCTAGCGTAAGCGGTTTATTGTAGATGTGGGTTTCAGATGAGGATAAGGAATTGAGAGAACATAAGTGGTTGGATTGCATTTAAAAAGTAAGAATAATAATAAAAACTACAGACAGCGAAAAGTGCATACTGCAGACCACACCGGCAAGATCCGGTATGGGCACGATACCTGAAGATAGCATAAGAATAATAAATGGCAAGCCTTGGCCGATAATAAACTGAGATATGGATATTTTTACAGTATTATTTTAAAGATCTAAACCAGGTAGCCTACATCACTCTGCATTTTGTATTCACAATATAAGGTCAGAAGACAAACTTTATGATCACGCAGTCCTTTGGGAAATCTACTTGACTTTCAAATAACGTATCGGGGCGACGTTCAGAATATATTTTCAGCTTAAATCGAAGACAAATGATAAATTAGAAAACTTCTGCTTTTTGAAAAATTGATTAGCTAACCCCAAAAGTGTGCCGTAAAAGTAGACCTTTTTGCCAAAAGTAATATATAACGAAGAATATCAAAGGTGGAACTTCGGGACCGCCGCGTGATGCATCGAATGTATATTTATCAAGCTTGGATCGGTGTTAGACTACCAGAATTTATTCGACTTATTTTTAGCACATGTGAGAAATTTCTCAACTAGAATCTCATTCTAGATGAATGTCTTCTACGGATAGTGAATGATCAACCTCCTTGTGAATGATCGTTTAAACATGCTTAGTAATTTAAATATTGATTCAAACTTGTGCTCGTCAATCAGCAACAACAGTGGGGTGGTCGGTGATTGAGCGGGAAAACTTAGATAGACCTAGTCTACCTGTCGATGAATATGCAATAGAGAAATGTGGATGCAGCATAAAAGTTTACTGAGTCGGTTCGGAGCTGATCCCGTTTCAAAGCGCCTTCGCTACACAATTGCCATGGCTATTAATCTATTGATCAGATCGCATACCCACTTTCGATCCATTACGATTATACACCAGACCTACGCATACCTTCTCAATAATTATCCTCTAGCTTTGTTTCACCCACTCTACTAAATTACTAATGCCACCAATTTTAACTGATCGACGAAGAGCTGAAGGACTTGTTGGTCTGTTGCTCATCTGAAATTTGACTCCATTATTGACTTGATCTGGAATTGAACCCGGACTTTTATAGTGGTTTATAGAGATTTCATAGTAGGTCAATTCACAGAATCAGTAATATTCAGTAAATGCAGGGTTCTCTGTATTTTAATATATTCATATAATTATATTGGAGTGCAAATTTGACACAAACAGTGACAAACTGACCGATGCGCTTAACCGATGAGCCACAGTGACGTGCAGTAGAGAGTACAACGTACAATGTAGGTATTACGCTGAACGAGGTTCTCCACATTGCACGCGCTATTCATATATGCACTGTCTTTATCAATCAATCATTTCAATCCAGATTTGGTGGAGACGCCCCATTCTTGTCGTCAAAAGGAAATAAATCTCTGTAAGTCATCGATCTCAATGTTTGTCACGTGGCGACTCTGCGTCTAAATTAATTCAAGACTCTTTAGAAAGCCGATGGAGAATCTAGATGGTCTAGACGGCGCCTTTGAAGCTAGGGGTCGCGAATTCAATACTTTGGTTTTGCAGTCCGTTGACTCGGTGAACAAATACCAAGACGCCCTTATTATTATTATTGCTATTACTAGACACTATTTTAGCCAGATGATTTCTCGCAGGCTTTGAGAACAATATTAGGTTCTATCTTTATTATTGAGAATGCGAAATAAAGTAGGCATAGCATTTATTGGTGCCAGGGTTCACTATTTAAAGAAACTAGCTATTGAAAGAGTTGAATAATTGAGAAGAATAAGCATACTGTAGGTTGCACGTAGGCTATCGCTCATACTAGTTTCCAAATAAGCATTAATTCTTATGTTTAAGCTTAAGTCAATTATAGAAGGCTATGTGTCCGTATTCCATGAAGGGTATTGACAGTCTGTCATGAAGAACGATAGTCATTAGCGGTAAAGTTCCTTAAAATCATGTCAGTTTTAACGTATTTTAGGCACTAATTTACTTCATGCATGATATATCATAATGGGTTAATTTACAAATGTTAAAATATTCAGTAAATACAAAGTTCATTTTATTTTAATATATCATTATAATCATACTGGAGTGAAAATTAACCAGCATGTATCCCAAACAAAAATAAGTATTTATAGTTCCTCGCGATAAATATAAACTTCTCGCCCTAATTATAATTTGTTATTAGATTAGGCATTTTCTGTTCAACAAAACTTTCTTGGTACCAGGGTAACAGCTATTGAAAGAGTTGAATAATTGAGAAGAATTAGCATAGGTTGCACGTAGGCTATCACTCTAAAGATCTTCCTAGTGAGAAATAAAGGCATATTGAAGTAGGTGATGACATTACCTTGACGCATGATGCAGCGATACGACGTTTATCTTGCGAAAATATATTTCACGAGGTCGATTCACACCATTAGTACCATTAGTGTGAGTATATTTCAACAGGGGTATAAATCTTCATACAGAATGTGGGTTAGTAAATGAGATTCATGGAGTATGGGGTTATTATTAGATCAACTTCCTACGTATACGAGCAACAACATATTGACCTGTTTTATGAAAGACTGACTTGGCATTATAGACCAACTCATTATGGTAGTTTCGAGGAAAATATACATTCAGCTGTTTTTCTGCAATAAAAAAATAAGTTACTGCACTAGATAGTATGCTAATAATAAATCCTATGTACTGTAAATTAGATCTGCTTTAGTACGGAACTATCATAATAATAGAAATCTGTAAAAGGAAGTGGATATAAAAGTAGACAAACGAATGCCGGACGATAACATTATTGAGCTGACTAGTCTTGATTTATAAACTATTCTACTTATACAAGTTACAACTACAATATCTTCTTCTACTCCTACTACAAATTGATGATATGATATTATAGTCAAAACTTGTGCACATAAGTCGCACTATAAGTCGCACACTGTTTCAGCAATCAAGCTGGCTGCAAGACGATGATAGTCCAGCCATCCAATTCCAAGTCCGAGAAATATTAAAATTGACAACTGCACACGTTCGTAACATGAATGACAAGATTACTGCACACAACGAAACTCATCAGGATCATTATTGATTAAAGGATTTCACTCGTTTTGGTACCTCTGACTAGTATGAGCTGTCCCAGATATTTCCAAAATCTACATATACTCTCTCTCTCTCTCTGTCTCTCTCTGTCTCTCTCTCTCTCTCTCTCTCTCTCTATGATTGATGCTGTTTACTCATTATTGCCGCTCCCTGTCGTGACTTATTGCTTATGTGCGTGCATATTGTCAAACTATGTATGGACTTTGAGTAAGCAGAAATAGAACTGATTGTGGACGCCTTTTTTTCGCAAGGCTTTGAGTGGCGAAAATAGTCGGTGTGATTTTATATAGGTCCACGGGGATTAATGGCGCTGCTCGTGTTTTTACTCAAGGAGCAATTTCTCTCGTTTGTTCTTTGTCCTCCTCCCACTCCTTTCAATTTATAGTTGTACCCATTAACCATTAGTATCTTCTGGTTTCATTTATAAAAATTGTCTCGACATCTCACAACTGTCACTACTAAAAAATCTTTAATCTACTTTGGAATTAAATTACTTGGAATAAAATGGAATAAAATAATTGGAATTAAATCTACTTTGGAATTAAATAGCTGCTATAATAGCTTTCACTTCAGTTTACGCAAGAGTGTTCTGGTGGTTTGAAGCGGTCTGCAGTTGCACATTCCACTGGGGACGTCCCTGACATAGCCTTCAGGTGAGGAAGAGGACGTTGAATCCTCGTTGATTGATTGATTGATAACTCACAATATTAGTACTACTCTCATCTATTATAATGTAGTAGTAGTAGTAGTAGTATTTTATTAACAAATCATTATGACACACGCACAATGATGTTATAAACTAGAATACATACATAG
>JAQFZF010000870.1:0-15614 GCA_034695365.1 Enchytraeus norvegicus | reverse complement strand
AATGCAGCAAGCGCTGATACACGATTAACCAGTACCGGTGGCGTTATTATATTTCTGTAGTCTGAGTTGGGTTTGAATCCACGACTCTTCATTCATCTCACGCCTGAGCGCACCACGCTAACCACTAGACTACCGCCACCGGCGGTAGTCTAGTCTAGAATGGGGACTGCATACCCCACCCATTACTGAAGCCGCTCCTGGGTGCAGCCTAATTATTGTGGGATAAGGGGGATTACTTTTTTTTTCTAACAAAGTAGGCTGATGCCTCATAGGACCTACATTTATGATATTTGGAAGGATGCATTGTGAACTTTCAATAAAAATGCGCCTGTTTGAATTGCATGTTATGCCGATTAAACTAAACTAGCTGCTGCTATAATAATATGCTAAGATCGGCTACATGTAATACTTCTATGATATATTTTTATTAATTTATATCATCACACACTAATCCAATAAAGTTTATTCGAAAAACTGTCATAGGCTCTATGGAACAGCAATAAAGTCCACAAATATAGTGGTACTTAGAAATTCCGACAATAAGTCCTGTTCTTGGTCTAACAAATAGTATTAATTTGCTTTTTGAGATGTTTTCTGACAAGGAGTTCTCTCTATTTGCTTGAGATGCTGCTTACTGTTAGCCGCTAAATTCTCGATCCTTAGCTGTATTATTAGCTACATTAGTTCCACCTCTGACGCAATTTTTCCGAATTGTGTTTTGCAAACTTTGGGCTACTCCGGATCTCTATCGACTTTTCAATCAGCCGGATTTATAGTTGAAAGTGCTCATTGAGCTGACAGGTCAACCTTCGAAAGAGGAGAGGGGGTAACATCATTACTGTAGTGTATTTTAGCCTATTTATGGATGTAAATGTAATGTTGCAGAAGGGTAACAAAAGCAGTCCGCATGTTGTATTTATTTCATATTACAGAATATGTCTCATTAAATCGTATAGACATGCATGTAGGCCTACGAAGCGGTTACAGCTGACTTTCAACAAATTGTAGACATACGCTGATCATCTAGTGATAACACGTCGTATTAAAATCGACCCCCACCCACGCCTAATTTCCATTTGTAATGATTGCAAATATCAAGAAACCGACACTGAACAGATTCTGACACTTGTAGCCAGGTATGATCACTGCTGGTGTGTTGCAGAGGTTTGTATTACACGCGTAGGCGCAGTTACTTGATCTGGTGAGACTGCAACAACCCTATTCCACGTGCTTTGCTTCCGGTATCTCACAGCCTCATGGTATATGAATATGATTTATGTCCGGGTTATCTAAATATCGTACAGTCAGTCAAATCAATGCGAATTTAACTTCCGTTTCATCATATGGCGACGAAATCAACGACAACAGAATACAGTGATTGCTTTATTTCACAACTAAATTCTTTCCAAGCTCTTTCTCAATTATCTGTAAAGCGAAAAAGCTAAATTCATCGTCAGTTTTTGCGGCCCGGAGGCTATATGAGTGGCTGGTGAACCATAGCATTCGATACTTGAATATTTTAAGTTGCAATGGAACCCCATTCGGACGATCTACATGCACCAATAACTTATTGGATCAGCCAATACGGTATTTAGTTGCTAAATAATTTCATAACAGATCAAACTCAAATTTTTTCACAACTTCCATCAACTGGTTTTGAAAGGAAATAAGAATATGCGACATAGAAAATTAAATCAAAACTACGGCTTTCTATTTGCTATTTATTTTGTAGTCTAAACCATACAATAACCCAACTAAGTAAATAACATATAGAGTGGCATTACTGATAGAAATTAATAATAATGAATTCCAACTGTATGGCTGAAACAATCTGTATATTAGTCTATACAAATACAAGAAACACTTGGAATAGTTCGGGTTAAGCAAATTTACTTTAATATTTCTTATACTAACGGGCTGTGGGCCGTTAAGTTCAACATAACTATCGCTCACAAGTATTTGAGATTAAAACTACTGCATGGCAACTGAAACAGCTGCTCGGTATATTATAATGACGAGCTCGGCTACGTTAGGGGAACATTGCTACAGAATAATACGTGAATGAAGTAATCATAATTCTTTCAGTATAATCTGATTTTTTTAAAATATGACAGATGTATTGCATAGTATCAACTTAAATCGACCTAAAATCGACGTAAACATCCACTTAATTGACTTAAAACATCGACTTAACTACGGCCGATAGAATAACTGCTATGAAGGCGGTGGCAAGTGTCAGATGAACAGTCTCGGCAGAGTTACACAGTGATCCCTTACAGGCGCAGCTCTTGCCTATCTGCCTCACGTCTGTGCTCACACATCCCACCTCGATGTCTCTCGATCTGATGCAACCTCGACTGTATACCAACGAGTGATCTGCGGAGAAGAAAATAAATTAATCAATTTATAGCCGGTTGCAACGGTTAAGCGACTGAAGAGAGAGAGAGAGAGAGAGAAAGAGAGAGGAGAGAGAGAGAGAGAGAACTATGATTTATTTCATTCAATATATCGATAAAATAGGCAAGATAATAATGCAAAAATAGGCAATCAGTCAAGCAAAAAGAAAAAACACAAGCCAAAACAAAATCCACAGGACGGTGGATCAATAGATCTGCGGATCGAATCCCTGAACTCTCCCGTCACTGATGTAACCCTCGGACCGCGAAACTGATGTTAAATTCAGCTTTAGCATTTTATAGAGAAATTTTGTAACAACAGATGTTTTGCCAATAGAGTCATAATGTCCTTCGAAATGATTAACTTACTGATTTACAGTTTTAGTCGTGATGTGACTGTGTCGGAACTCACAATTATCCACTGAATTGCTAAATATCTAATTATCGATTAAGTATTGACATTAGGCCTAGGAAAAAGGTTTTCAAAAGGACATTTCACACATTTTATTTTTATTTGGGTCCCCCAATGCGACTACTGGTACACAATACACTGTCGCTTTAGTGCAAGCCATGCTTACATCATAGCACACTTCACAATTGTACCAGAAGTTGTCCCAGAAACGTTACGGATGTGACAGTATATGAGCTTTATATAGATTGATAGATCAATTAATCGACTATTTATCAATCTAAACTAATAAGTGTAAACACTGAGCTTGTCCATTTAACCATAATACCGACAATAACAATATAACGATATGATGGCCTCTGACCTTCGCTAGCTTGGACGATCTTGGAGCAGGCGCTGCAGCCTTTGGCTATTTTAACATACGTTGAGGTTTTATCAAGTGTCTGCCCGCACCCGTTATCAAAGAACAGAGCGCTGTGACATTCGAAGCATTCGAGTGTTGAAGGCACCTGAATCTTTTGAGAGTTACAGAGATCGCCGTTACAGTAACAATCGGTGTAGATGGATTCGCTGTTGCAGTAATTATTACTGATAGGAGATGATTGACCACGAACTATCGTCGACTCTCCTAAAAAAATACAAAATGGATCTGTACAATACAAAATTATGTAAAAAGATATGTCATGGTGCCTCTATTTACTGGGTATATTAGACTTAGATTATGAACAATGAGCAAAGTAGTATATCATGCTATACGCCACACACGATGCGGCCTGGGCTCTGGAAGTCTGAAAAATGACCGACCAATTGGTTGGTCAGATCAAGAAGACATGGCCCAGACTACTACATGTATGCCCTTTGCTGCAGTATCTGAGATAGTCGGCTCATAGGAAACACATGCTATTAATCTGCCATTTATTTATCTGTGAATAAGCTGCTTATCTATGAGACAGCAAGTCTACGAAACTGAAATCTATGCATTGGGCTGCCGCGGTGCAGACAGCATATATAAAAATATGTAAAGCTAATAGTAATCTATGCTTCCGTATGATAATGGTACTGTCAAAGACGAATTTTGATGGGACTCGAACCCAAGCTATCCTTCATAGCAGACATGCATGTATTTTGCAACCAATTTGGATATTTGACCGAAATATATAAAGGCCATTGATTCAACCGGAATAACAAAAGCAGGTGTGGATAAGAAGGGCCATGACCCCCTCAAAATGAGAGGGGGCATGGTCTCCCCCGTCCCCCTCGATTTGAAATTCATAATGTTGGACCTAATTTGACCCACTCGAATAATAATTTCGAACCTTTCCCCCATCGCTTAACCCCGGTTTAGCCTCCCCCTCGAAATAACTGCATGTAAAAAACCTTCCCCACTGAAAAGTCCTAGATCCGCTAATGAACAGAAGCAACACCTGGATATGAAGAAAAAGAAGTGCTACAGGAATCGTCGCCAACTTCAATTGGATCTATTCCAGTGAGCTGAGCGCAGGATACTGAGGTATTGGCGGGGTTGGTCACCTCTACGTTGTCTGAATTGATGGAGCTGGAGCAGATATAGCATCTGATAGCTGCCGTAGGACTCCAGGTCAAGCCAATTATCAGCAAGCTCAGTAGGACTTGTCTCATCATCGCCATCTGAAAATACAATGTACCAATTTGTCATTTTAACTTCCAAACCGTTAGGGCCACACATTTCTTTTTTACTTTTCTTTTTTATTCATTTTCTCTTTACTTATATTATACACCGTGTCTTTTATAAGTGAGCCGCCTGTTATATTTTACAATTAAGTCGTAACTTGTGCTTCGATCCATGTGAAATTTGCTGTCATAGAGAAGGACCAATTCTACCACATGATATAAAATTTCATTTCCATATCTTTAGAAACAAAAAAGTTATTGATATTTTAGAATGATAGGGGTCCATGACCAGTTTACCAGTAGTGAATTATATGACGTCATCTGGCTGATGTAAACTAAATTGAAATCTGTGAACCGATAACTCTGATATTTTTCGGTATAGTAGAACAATCAATTCTATCCAACATCACTAAATTTTGAAAGCGTGTCTTTCAAGACAAAAAAGTTCTTGATATCTGCGTATGATAGGGGTAGACAAACATTGAAAAAAGCATGTTTTATTTAACATTGCATAACGTTATAAAACTGAATCAACCTCTATCATACTGAAATACCAATTACTTTCTGTTTTGAAATATATGCTTTCGAAATTTGGTGATGTCGAATAGAATTGATTGTTCTACTATGCCTGAAATTTTCACAGGAATAGGTTTACAGATTCCAATACAGTTAACATCAACCAGATAACGTCATATAATTCAATACTGGTAAACTGGTCATGAACCCCTGTCCTCTAAATATATCAATAACTTTTTTATTTCTAAAGATATCCGGATGAAATGTTACAGAGTGTGGTAGAATTGGTTATTCTCTATGACAGGAAAATGTCACTTTGATCAAACTACTATTTACGATATAATTGTAAAATATAGCAGGCGGTTCACTTATAAAAGACACGGTGTATACTACAATATCACTGCGCATGCATGCAACAGAGCCAGTTTAGTTTATTGATGTTAATAAATAGAATAGCATCATCAATTGAGGAAAATATGAAACAATGTTTTGCTGCAAAAAGGCAGACAAAGAATTTTACCCATAGCCTACAAAGAGGTTGGGTGATTGGACTTATGTAGAAGATGTAGAAATGATCAAAATAGTGAGATCGATAACTGTAGAAAACCATGACCGTCAACACCCGGTACGGGCAAGACACTTAAAAGAAGATGAATGAAAGAAGAATAAATTATAAACAGAGTGCTGACTTGGAGGCATTGTCCTCGATAGGCGTTAACTGAAATCATTGGACATTACTAAGCTTTAGAAATTGATTATATTTATAAGTAATCGGCCACTGCAGTAATATTGCAAGGAGGTATCCATGTCACCGTAACTCCGGAGTTAAGTGAGTCAATTCTTTTCGCAGATGGATAGGGTTCAAATTATGCGGGGAAGTCAATCAGTGAGTAAAACCTCAGACTTACAACGTACAAACGAAGTTTGCATTTAATGACGAAATCTAGAAGTAAAAGCCGACTGTAAAACATTGTACAGTTCACACTTACCTATTGTTTAATTAAGATTTGAGGCCAGTATCAAGGAAAAGATTTTGATGATCATGAAACAGTCGATCTTGTGCTAAACTCTTCCACTGTTGGCACTCAGAAAACTCTTCAGCTACTGGCATCTTTAATACGATCTAGTAATTCTTATAATTATATTAGGTTTAATCACATATTAGCCGCATTTTATGCATTGCCCTAGGCGCGGATTGGGGCAGGGGTAGCACTCCCCCACACTATTTGAAAATTATTACAAAACGACCCATTAAATTTTTATCAATTTAGACCATTGGCCCCCTCGATTAGCCCACATTTATACTGTCCAGTCAATAAAATGTTAATGTAAAAATGATACCCCCTCCGTTAAATATTCCCTCATAGGCATACATTTATAACAATTGTATAAATTAGTTTAGTTTAGTTACTAGCAACAATGGTACCATATAAACGCACTTTATCTCCATAGCAACCCAGAGAAGAGACTTTTATAACTTAGCCAAATTGCTCGATTTATTTTAACAAGAATTAACCTCAAAATTGTAACGTCACGACCATTATTAGGTTATAAATATTGGAGAAAATATTGGTATGACAGTAAGATGCAAAATAATAGGTGAGAACAAAATATATTGTTTAATGTAGGCCTATTATATATATATATATATATATATATATATAAGAATAATCAATCAATGACTATTCAACATTGGGTTCGTTACCCGAAGGAGTTGTCAGGGACGTCTCAATCGGATTTATACAACTTCGTGATTTTTCAAACCACCAAAAATATCCTAGTGGCCGATTAACGTATTTAAAAATTAGAAGCGTATGCATTGTAAAAGAGTTCTAAAATGGCAAGGCCGTTACATTTTATAATCAATCAATTCATCAATAAATGTGGTTTTAACGCCCGTTTCATCATCTGACGGTAATAATGTACAGTGTACAACGTTTTGTCAGCTATATCCGTATCTTAAGGCCGACAATATAATTGGACAACATACTATACCGGTATGTTTATTGCAGATATAGCAATAAACTTCAATTAATATGCAATTGTACAACTGACTTGACATAATTATACCCATGTTGTATATTATGAGCTTTAGTGTGCAAAAGTGACTATTTGATTGTTCTTAGAACATTAAGTTAATTAATTAAAGTTGCACGTTTCACTGGCTCATTGGTTAGCGCGTCGGTCACTTTATTGTCGAATTTTTACGCAGAATATCCGGATATCGATTCCACGTGCAGTCAATCAGAGAGTGCAGTGTAAAGGGTCAGATGTAAAGCCGTCCAACCAAGCCATCCATCCTTTCCTTGGTCGATTAATTGGGAGCAACAAGTACGTAGTAGACGAATACTTCAGACTATTGCGAATGTTAAACAAGGGTACTAAGTTGAGAGATGTTTAAAACTGTGTTGCATTATGTAGGCTTATTTTATATTTGTAAACTAAATAGTTTACTTCGTATTTCTACGGAATCTTTAACCCTATTTACATGTAGCCTACATATTCCTGTATGTATTTGGCATATTTCACATTTTCAATCACCTGCTCTATAATGTCATAAATTGTGATGAGCTCTACTTAAGATGAATTGACGTGCAATAGTCTAAACGTAAGCCATTAACAAAGTGATTAGTTGAACAATACCTATAATTAATGCCAATAGCCATATAAAACTCGGAAATTTATTATTATTCTTCTTAGTTATTTTATCACATCACCCAAGTATATGAACATCGAGCAAAAGAAGAAGATAATGTGCAGATCTATGTGTGTGAATAGAGAAAAAGGCCACAAGTGCAGCACTTTGTAGCAGCACCGTTGCCTGGCAGTTGGACGCCCTGGGCAACAATAATAATAATAATAAACGGTCGGAGGGCAAGTGTGTCAGCTGGGACGTTACTGTTACGGATACGCTCGCGGCCAGTAACGTTGCCGGGTCGAGCTCTATGGCTGGGTCTGCTGCTGAAGTGGCAACAGGAAAGAAGCTTCAGAAATACTCAGAAATAATGTCAAGGTACTCCTTCGTACCCATTGTCTTTGAGACCCTGGGTCTCATCAACTCTGCCGGCACCGACTTTATAGATGATATTGGCAGGAGGACCCATGCCATCACCGGCGACAACCACGAAAAGTCTTTTCTGTGGTAACGGCTGTCCGTGGCGATTCAACGCTACAACGTCATATGCTTCCGCGACACTTTCAGCGACATGACATTCCAGAGTACAAGAGATTAATTTTAAATGCTTTCTTTATCTATACTTCTCTTTTTAACGTATTAAAATCAATTTTACCATATTTTTTAGCCCAGGGTCGTTTACCACCCAGGGCATAAAAAAATAAGAATTATAATAATAATAAAGATTTGACTTCAGTTTCCACATCCAGCGATAGTGTGAAAAAGCGGGAGGGGCCAGATGAAGTTTTGGAGGTGGTGGTAGCTGAGTAGCATGGCTCGCATCTAGAACCATTGTGTATTCTTTAATGTTTAATATTTTATTTCTCTCCTGTTTGTACCTTGATCCTTGTCAAAAAATACGCTGTCTAATCTGTAAGGTTAGTTAATACCCTTATTTATATTAAATTTTTTTAAATTTAAGATGAATTTTGTATGCTTGACTCATTTCACATGGTTGTCACTTATAAGTTATATGTCATTTGATGCTTTCAAATTTATTTGATACAGTTTTTTCTAGTGTATAATTAATTATTAATTATGTCCTAGTTTCGTATTTAACTGTCCTATGTTTTTTAAATCTTCTTTTATTCCACACATGTCAACCGCACATGTTTTCAGGGTTTCCTTGCTTAGGTTCTGTTTTTGGTATGTTTTTGTAGTCTTCCGTCCCACTGGTGAATCGTACTAATGCCGTAAAGAGCGCACCATGCAGCAAGCGCCGATACACGATTAACCAATACAGGTGGCTTCATTATTTTTCTGTAGTCTGAGCTGGGTTTGAATCCACAACTCTTCAGTCATCTTACGCCTGAGCACACCACGCTAACCACTAGACAACCGCCATATGTTCACCTATATTCTTGTACTATAGATACCTGTTTTTGGACAACGGCCACAACGAGCGAGGGACCATCCAGGGCCCGCCATCAGGTCTCGAGCATCTCTGCGGGGTTTTCCACATAGGTCATGTGGCGTGAGGGTTGATTGAATTTGTTGGTTTGAATTTGTGTGCTGTACTACCGACGGCGGTAGATGATAATTAATGTGACTGATTGATTGACTTATTGATTGATTGTGTAATCGCAGCTGACGCACACATCTTTAGCAAGCACAGGTTTATCAAGCAAATCCTCCCTCTCCTCTAGTGCCAAGCCTAGCGCTGGTGGAGGTAGGACAGCAGTAGATGATCCATCCATTCCAGCCAGTGCCTACAACTGGAACCAACAGCCCTCCACCAACGATGATGACTTCTTTAATACTCTTATCGATAGCAAGCCTGCCGTATGTATACAGTGTACACACATGTTACAATACAATACAATACAATACAATACAATATTATACAAAATTTATAAAACAATATATAGTATGTACAATATAATACAATTCAATATAATACAGGGCAATGCAATACAATATAATACAATAAAATGCAATACAATGAATTCCACACAATACATCACAACAAATGCTCATCTGTTAAAACGCAGTTAACTGATTACGAACGCTGAAAGATTAGTCAAACAATGTTAATGGGGCCCCTGGGTATCTAAATTTGTGGGCACGAATGTGTATTTAGTCATTATTTTTGAGTATTTCTGAAGCTTCTTTTCTGCTGTAACTTCTACTGCAGAACCAGCCAATGAGCTCTATGTACTAGTGTCACTTGCTGCGAGTGTATGTGTGACAGTAGCGTCCCAGCTGACACACTTGCCCTCCGACCAGGGGATCTGGGTCACATCATCCGGACACTTTCTGTCAGACCGAAGCAAACCCTGTGGCTCTTTTACGACGGGAATATTGACCTGATAATTATACTTATTGTTTATATAAAACAATAATTATAAGCTTGACGTGCCTGTCATCATCCTTTTATGAGGAAATGGATGTTAAACCTTTATTACTATCTTATTTTTTTACCTGGGTGAAAGAGCTCGGTGGGTTTTGTAAAAGCGATTCAATTAAGAACGAATTGAATCGTCGCCCAACTGCTCGAGGTCTACTGGGTTAAAAGAGAAGTGAAAGTATACAGCATTGAATCATTGCAGAGTGATCGAGAGCCTTTGCCAAAGAAACGAGGTCTCGCGCTGCTCCCCAGTTTGTCTGGCACAGTGTCTGCCAATACCATTTATAAAGACAGCACCATCAGGATTCATCGGGCCCATCGTCTCCAAGGCCACGGGAACAACCTCATACCCACGGGCCAAATCCTGATACTTCTCTAATTTCCTGGAAGCCGCAATTTTGGCAGCCGCACCTGCAGTGATTGAAGTGGAATTGAGGTAGGAGTTGGCCATTGTATCAATGACAGTGACGTCCAATTATTATTATTATTTCTGTAGTCCTGGCGTACGGTATAATTATTATGATCCAGTGATCAAATTAGACTGTATACTGATGCATTCAATGGCTTTATATACTTGACCATGTAGAAGTGAGTTTGCTCACTGAACTCTGTGGGGCTGGCCGCTGGCAACCTCACCGTCAGATTAAAATGACTATGTCACCTGTGGGCTGCAATCGCTCAGGATCGTGGCCTACGTTCGGTAACGAATATGGAACACCATGCACATTAACCTTTTTTGCAACAACGATGTAAGATATTAAATCAAATTACGTACATTCATTTATATACTCTGTGTCCGGAAAAAAACGACTATGTAGCCAAATCTCACTAACTTCGTTAAAACTCAATATATTTTAAAAATATTTTGAGGCCTTCAAGAGGAGGAATTTTTGACATCTAACTTCCAAAGTTGGTCAACAAATATTTATTATTAAGAAAGTTATAGAGTTTCTACGAAGACATATAAAAAACATATTAGCAAAGCTTAGTCAACTTTTTAAATTGATTTTCGGTCCCGAAAATGGCCGTTTGGTGATGCTACCGATTCTATTTGAAAAGGTGTTCAAAGTTATTGCCAACTGTTCGAATGCATGCCTGTAGCATCAACAAACGGCCATTTTCTGGCCCAAATTATATTAAAAAAGAAGTGTCTGTTGAATACGCTTTGCTAATAAGTTTGTTTACATTTCTGCGTAGAAACTCAGTAACTTTTTAAATAATGAATATCTTTTGACCAAATTTAAAGGTTATATGTCATAATTCATCCTCTTGAAGGCCTCAAAATATTTTTAAATTATTTTAAGTTTTAAAGACGAAGTTATTGAGATTTGGCTCAAGGTCGTTTTTCTTCCGGACACAGTGTAGTAAAGAAAGTCTATTAAAATTTGAATTAAATAAGCACTTAACATAAAATCAACTTCAACCAATCAATCAATGAGAATTTAACGTTCGTTGCATCATCTGGTGACGAAATCAGGGACGTCTCAAACAACTACCAATTTTGTCCACTCAAACAGGACTAGAAAAACAAATACTGCGAGAGAAGCGTACGTTTCAATTTCAGATTACTAGTAAACCAACGTAGTTCATTCTTGAAGTACATGAAGTACGTTCACACACACGAGGGCATACAAACACAAGCACACACACACACAAACACACACACACACACACACGTGCGCGCAAACACGTACTGTGCATAAGCAATTGGATCAGTCTAATAGCTTCTATTTATTTTCTGATATTTCAGCCACACTCGGCAACCACGCCTGCACCACAGACAGCCAGTGCACGGCTTACTTCAGAAATTCTCGTTGTCTCAACGGCCGGTGCAGATGTTCCACCGACTTCTACCCCAGCGCTGATGGGCTGACCTGTCTCCGTGTCGAACTGGGCTCGCCATGCGACACTGATGTGATTTGCCGGGGTGTTGTCGCCAACAGTAGATGCCTTAATGGAGTGTGTGCCTGCTTTGTGGGCTACTACGTCAGCTCAGGCCGCTGTGTGGCTCGGACCATCGGAGTTGGTGGCTGCACCTCTAATGAAGACTGCTCCACCGTCACCAACAGCATCTGTGTGGTTGGTGTGTGTGCTTGTGCTAACGGATATCGTTCTATTAGTAACGGCGCTACGTGCAGTAGACGCAACATTGGTGACGCGTGTACCGTGGATAACGACTGTGTACCTGTGATGGCGCATAGTAGATGTATTAGTAATACTTGTAGATGTGAACCAGGCTACAAGACCTCAGGCGGTGGATCATCCTGCTCTGCTCTGATGGTCGGAGATGAGTGTACCGCAGATAGTCAATGTATGGTGGTGATGACAAACTCTGTGTGCAGTCTGAGCAAGTGCTCCTGTAGGTACGGGTACGAACCTTCTACCGACCAGACCAGGTGTACTCGCACTAAGATCACTCAATTGCTTTGCTTCAACGACAGCCAATGTCTCTCTATCACAGCTCAAACCTTCTGCCGATCACCTGCATGTGAATGTGTCAGTGGATGGATTCCAAGTCTGGATGAGACTTCCTGTGACGAGATCAAGATCGACAGACTTCCGTGTGTATCCACAGATCGGTGTCAAAGACTTCTACCATCTTCCATCTGCTATTTAGGACTGTGTGTCTGCACACCCGGAACCTATCCCAGTGTCTCTGGCTCGTCTTGTCTCACTGTGAACCTTGGTGGCTCAGATTGTATCAACGATGCAATATGTCACGAGGCTATCTCAAACGCACAATGTGTGAATGGAAAGTGTAGATGCTCCAGTGGATATATTCCAGTGACAGGACGCTATTGTATAAGAGCTCAGCTGGGAAGAAGTTGTTTGAATGATCAGCACTGTGTGGTCTATATGAACAACACATTGTGTGATGAGAGTGGGCTCTGCGCATGCGCACTGGGTTACAACACTACAGATGGTCTTACCTGCGACCCAGGTGTGTATCACAGTTATACAATAAATGAGGATTTGCGTCCAGGATTTAGCGTCCAACCCAAAAGCGATATCAGGGACGCCTAATGAATTATACCTATAAGTTGACTTATTTACCATTGGTATAATGTAATTTATCACCTCAATTATTGATTTATACCCCATTAAGTTTTGTAATATTATTTAGTCTCCAGATTTCGAATTGTAAAATCTTGCCTACTGTTCACTAAAATAAATAATAAAGATTTTAGACTATTAGACTGTTTACTAATTAACTACTCTGTCTGACAATATAACTTTAAACTGACAGTGCAGAGAATATTAAGTCATCCATATGGCGATGTCAAGGGCTTATTTAAACGATAATGGCAAAAGTGATCATTATAGCGACGCATTTTGTGAATTCAGTTACAGTCTAATGTTATTTTTTATTATTTTCAGATTTTGCCGAAATCACGTAAGTAAAATTTTCTATAAGTCTTAAACTCGATTAGTTAAAACCCGTACACTTTATATCCTTCTCATTGCCTTCGTAAGTGATTGTGTTAAAAATTGTTAGTTATTAAATTTTAATATGAGTGTCTAAAGTAAATCAGTTTTAAAAGGTGCAGACGTAATTACAAACAGAATTGTTGGACTAATTCAATAAAAATAATTTTTATTAAAATGGGTAAAACTTATCAATTATTTTAAAAGCATATATAGGCCTACATGTAAGTTACATGTATGCCTACATTAACATGACAAAACAGTTAACGGAATGGACTGTTCAAAGTTTATGTATATTGCAGCTTTGATCCAGAGCTGATACCGTTCATGTGTAATAATGACCAATAGTATTCATTTCATTTATACACTGTGAGGCATAAAAAAGGCACCAAAATATTTTATATCATATCTTCCATAATAGTAGGCCGATTTGCATGAAATTTGTTGGGGATGTCTCATCAATAAATTTGCTATAAAACGATATAAGCATTTACTGCATCAGCCAATTACCAGCATCATACTTATAATTAAACTAAAGTTTGTTAATAAGTAGCAGTACGAAACAGCAACGTTCTAACATTAACGTCTACGAAGCAGTACCGTTTTAATTTAGCATTGTTCGAAATGCTCTCCTTTGGCTCGAATTCAGACCCTCAACCTTTGCCACCACTGCTCGATGGCCTTACCAATGACGCTCTGTTTCAGCTGAGACCAGACGCTGACGAGGCGCTGCTTCAGGTCATTGAGCTGTTCGAGGCCATTTTTTCCAAACCTTATTCTGGAATTCTTTAATTAATCGTCGACTCCTGTAATCTTTCAGCAGTACCAAATTTGTTATAAAAATGTTGTCTTCTGTTGTGAAAACCATGAGGTTATTGCTTGTTTACAAACAATCAACTTCCGCTGATGGTATCCTAGCAACCACTAAAGAAAAAGTAAAAAGATCACATTTGTTTGAAGCACAACTCATTTTAGATTAATTATTCAAATTTTCAGCCAAATCGGTTTAATATTATGGAAGATATGGCAAAAAATATTTTGGTGCCTTTTTATGCCTCACAGTGTATAATGCAGCGTAATGAAAGATAACATGATTTGTGTGTGCTTAGATGCAGTGGCGGCGGTTCGATTGTGTGCGGAGGTAAGCCGTTATATGCAATCAGTATTCATTTGATAAGCTTATATACAAAACGATTCAATGAGAATTTAACGTCCGGTTCCACGCTCGAAGGCGATGTCAGAAATATATTATAAGTATTATGTAGGCTACATATTATGCAATCAGGCTTGCGAATGCACTAAATACATATTTGTTTTTTTAGAAAGTGGAAGTCGCCTTGTCATCAATCAATCATCTTTTGGATTTTTGTTCTTAAATAGTAAGGTCTTAGTTTCGAAGTTCGAACCTACTTTGTCATTATCAATTGGTTACATGTATTTTGTTTCAAAATCACAACATTGTCAGCTGTTCTCCGTCAGCTCCAGATCAATAAGATCTTTATCATTGCTTGCTATAGAAAGCGCTACTATGCATCAATTCACTCCTTAGTATTTCACTGTCTCTATTTATATTACTATTTGTATTTTACGTTAGGCCTATAAGTTATGTTAATATGTTAATCAATAAACGCGAGCAAAAATGAACTGTCTAGAAAATTAATTAAAATGATCTTCAAGTATTAGTTCGGCATCCTAGTGAGAATCGTAATTCAATAATACGTTGAACGAAATTCTTGACTTTTATTATTTTAGTAGCTGAGGTACCCGGCTTTGCCCGGGTTAATTATGATTGAGAATGGAAATAAAGCGCAAGGAGTAAACCACACAGGGGAGCCCCACCTGGCTCCAGACAGATGCACCCACCTGGCGTCAAAACCTCACCTGGCTCCAGACATATACTTTCACACCGGCTCGAAGCTTCAAACAGAATAACCACAATTTCACCATACCTGGAAAGAGAATAACAACTGTTTCACCATAGGCCCCCTACATGGCTTCAGACACACAGTCGAGACAGATAGTCCAGACAGTGCAGAGTCTTATTAATTGACATGGCAAAGCACAACCTGGTGTGGGGGGTGGGTTAGAGGGGTGGTGGTAGGGTGGGGGAGGAGGGACTGGGGTATAATTAATGTATGGCGAAACTACACAATAGTTATTTCTTTGAATGTTAAGGGTGGGGAGAGGGAAAGGGAT
>JAQFZF010000869.1:0-15616 GCA_034695365.1 Enchytraeus norvegicus | reverse complement strand
ACGATCACTTTCAAGGCCAGAATTCAATTAAAACGAAATGACTGACTGTTGAATAGGCTGTGTTAATATGTTTTTTTTCGTAGAGACTCTGTAACTTCTCTATTTCTAAATATTTTTCGACCAAATTTGGGGGTTAGATGTCAAAATTCCTCTTCTAAAAGGCCATAAAATATTTAGAAAAATCTTAAGTTTTGACAAAGTTATTAGATTTCGCTAGGGGGCTGTTTTTTTCCCCACCCTGTAACATTTATTATTTTCATTGATGGACAAACTAAAAATTATGGGTTTACAGTGATGGGTTTACTAAAAGTAGTTAAATATTTAGCTAAATTACTTTTTTAAGTTAAAAAGGATAGTTAACTATTTTATTAGTTGGTAACTAATTAGTTAAATAGCTTCCATTTAGTTAAAACTGAAAATTGAGCTTATTAACGTCGTCTTAGTTGTAAGCAGGCTTTTATAAATGCATTCATGAGCGTATTTCAATTTCGCAGAACGCTATACTATAATATCAGGTCTACAAGAATTAAATTCTCTTGCTGATTACTGTGAAATACTATTTAATCGAGTTAAAAGTTTAACTATAATTATTTTTAGTTTTGTTAAATAATTAGTTAAGTTACTTTTCTTAGTTAAAAAATTGTTTAATTAAAATAGACCTACTTTTTTTAGTTGGATACCCATCAGTGGTGAATTTCGGCAGTATAGGCCTAAACATGGAATAATCAATCAATCCATCCATCTATCTAAGAATAATATCTATTGATTCTATAAAAGCATAATAATAACAGTGATCAAAATAGCAACA
The DNA here is from genome assembly GCA_034695365.1 of Enchytraeus norvegicus. NCBI lineage: Eukaryota > Metazoa > Annelida > Clitellata > Enchytraeida > Enchytraeidae > Enchytraeus > Enchytraeus norvegicus. Next base: position 14,808 of record JAQFZF010000869.1, on the reverse strand, counting down.
TCATTGACGTTATTTATAATTATAATATGCTTAGTATATGTTATGATTTACAATATACCTACAGCTAATGATTAATAGACCTTATCGATTTAGCGTTAATTAAATTTTATCACTAGCAATAAATCACACTACAATTTAATAAGCAAAATGCAGCCCATGCACTTGCAATAAATGCTAGATTATTCGAGAATACATAATATACGAGTATATAATAGCCTATATAATTATATAGAATATATAATTATTATATACAAATGGTGACAGCCACATTTTGAAAGAATTAATACATGCTAAATTACATTTAGTACCTGACTCTCCTTCGAAATATCATTAGTTTTGTTTTACTATATTTTTTTGCGCATTAATTATTATTTAAAAAAGTTCACGGTTGTTCGTTTGATTATGTATTCCTGTGTGTTTGAATATGTTTGCACATGAATTGTGCATTTTTCTATAATCTTATATACATGTAATCTTGTAAGGTATAGAGATGCTTTACAATGCCTTGGCATGATATACTACGAGGGGCTTTCCAAAAGTAACGGTACTGTCTTTATAAACAAATTACCGACAGTAGTAGAAATATAATATTTGGTAGAACATTACAGCAATATATTGTCTATTAATAGCAGCAAAAATATTTACGTAACCTTGGAGGATGACGTCGCTAGGCCACCTCGCGCGTGATGCCTGTATGACGTTATAAACACGCTGCTTGGTTTGTAGTCTATTCTTGTTCTTCCAGTGTTATATCACTTAAACCATTCAAAACTCGAGCACGACTCATACAATGTTCACCAATCACCCTCCGTAATCTGAGGTGAACATTGAAGGCAGATTCAACTTCTTTAAAACTGTAAACCTATTTTATTGAGCTGCTCATTGCTCAACATTGCTTCCACTCTCTTTCACGGGTGTGTTATGAGTTATGACGCATGTTCATAACGTCATACAGGCCACACGCGCGAGGTGGGCTAGCGAAGTCACCATCCAACGTAATGTAAATATTTTTGATAATATTAATAGGTAAGTTACTGCTATACTGGTCTACCAAGAATTATATTTCTACTTCTGACGGCTATTTTTTTATAAAGACAGTCCCGTTACTTTTGGAACGCCCCTTGTATATTACCATAAAAAATTTAACGCATACTTTATTTTCGTCGTTTTCGCTCATTTTTTGGGTTGGATTTCTGTACCTTCTGAAGATTATTTCATGCACAGTATATTGCTGTTACAATTTTGAGTTGGTGTAAATAAAAAATATATACGAAATGTATATATTAAACTTTATCAACTATACACATATAGGCTTATATTTTATTTCTAATTATAAAATATGAGCTTCCAAGTCTCAATATTCCATATTTAGACGTCGCTGACAAAGCCTTCGGGTGAGGAGACAGTCGCTAAGCTCTTTTCACATTGTATGTACTGGCTTGGATGTTTAGAACTAACAGAAATAATTCATTTTGAGATGTAATTTTCCAGAAATTTATCCAAACAGTAACCATGTTAAGCAGCTGTTTATTACCTTAATTATTTTTATGTTTTTACTGCTACAGTATTTGTATACTCTTACTTTTCCCATAAAATATTTACAAGACCGCACACACTTGCTGCTTCCAACGAGCTTATTTTTCCAATAATATTATTTCGTCGATTGTCCATAAAATTATTAATACTCCGGTTGATAGATGACGCAGTAATTACACTGCTGTCTTTTCATTTTATCAGTTTGCCAAGCTGAGTGGCATTGTTTTATGTCCCCTTTCAAACCGATAGCGTCACCAGTGGTGTAGCGTGGATTATTTATTTTGAGGGGGGGGGGTTCTTGGGGATGAAGTGATGGGAGCTCTCAGGGGGGCACTTATAAAATGACTCCTGTTATTGTTGGGGGGAAGGGGGGGAGGGGTTGTACAAAAATTCACGTTTGTCATTGATTTTATAGTAAGCATGTACTTGCCAAACTGGCATATCATTTATCATGGCAAATAAAACATGGGGGCACGTTCTAAAAATTTGGCCACAGTTTCGCCTGAGAAAGCGAATATCGAAGAAAAATATTTTTTGTTCTTGAGGGCAGATGCATCCTCCCCTCTCACCACTGAGTGCCAGCTGAAGAATAATAAAGGGAAGCGGTAAGAGCCGAGCAACCGTTAACCGGTACTTCATTTATACTGTAAAACGGCCATATAACAATAAATCGTCGAGATATAGGTAATAAAACAGTAAAACTGTTTGTGTTTGTTCGCTAGATGTCATCGTGGATAGAGAGACGGATGCGAAGAGCCTGACAATGACCGAGGAGATAAGGATGACGAATGTCGGTGGGGATGATGTGACGACCGGGGAGCCTGGTCCCCTCGCCCCCTCGGCCCTACTCCCCTCGCCTCTGCCCGGTGGACCTTCCCCTCAGGGAGCCCAGAGCCTTCAACGGGAAGATACCGACCAGGCAACAGGTGCTGACTGCGAAGACAAAAACCCGAATAAAACTGTCGCTGACGATGTAATTCCTTCAGCGAGTAAAGAATACTCTCATTTAAATCAGTTGGATAGTGAACAGGAATATAATTCTGATAAAGATTTAATTAGCTCGAAGCCAATGTCGGATAAAGATGCAAATTGTAAAGACGAACGAAATACTACGGAAGTGAATTGTAATGAGGAAAAGTTTTCTACATTTAACTCAAACTCTGACAATAATATGTTGACACAAGGCGACGCAGCTAGTGTGCAAAAAACAATATTAGTAAATGATAAAACCTCTGCCTCAAACTACGACTGTAAGGATTACAGTTTAGATAAAGATCTTCAAATACAAATTAAAACGAGCCATTTTACTAAAAGTGATAATTCAATGAATAATTCTGTAACTAAGGAAGAAACTACAGATATTAAACAAATCGACTGTAGATGTCCAACTAATGAGTCATACGATCGTGAAAGATATGAAACATGTAAAAGCCCTGGCTACAAATCTCCAAACCGTGTCAGCGATTGCCAGTCCGAGTTGACCGACAGATTGCGCCATAAATCATCGTTTCTTAGTCATCAAAGTCCCGCCAAATCATCTTACAAGGATGATAAACGCGATCACACTAAGAGGGTCTGTTCTCCGAATATTGACATAAAATCTCATAAATCGCTTTGTTTGGATGATGGTGAGCTGGCTTCATCTAGGCCCTTGAATACTTGTAGCTCACCAGGTTCACAAGATTCTAGAGAAAACGAGGATTTTTCTAAGATGACGTCGTATAAAGAGTCTAATTCTAGACACAAATCGTTTAAAACTTCACCGACTAGAATCAGTCCACCAGCGCGAATCAAGACGGAATCTCCAATTGTTGAAGAAAAGACTTCTTCGGAGGCAGGATTCGGTGAAAGTCATGTGAACAAGTTGATGTCATTTGTGGATTCACTGGATCGTAAAACTTCTCATTCCCAGCATCGACTAAGTTCATCTATGTTTACTTCACCGCTGAATAAACCAAATACGGGATCTCTGCCTGAGCGATCCAGCGCCAGCCGTACAGCAGAGTCCCTCTATCGGCCTTATAAAACCTCCCCAGCTCCTCTAAAGCCTCTAGCTGGAAAGATGCCTGGAAGAGGAGCGGAAGGTAAGACGGAAAGCGGTATCGATCAGCCACTGGATCTAACAGTGAACAAAGGAAAATCTGATTCAAGAGAATCTCTGTCAACATCACCTCCAGCAATGGCCGATTATAATGGAATGAGGAATCCTTTTGGTTTGTCTTCACTGGAGAGTATGAGAGCAATGTTTGGAGAGGGATCTCCGATGATTCCGAGTGTTTCTGGCAAGAGTGGCGATTCCAGTTCTAAACAAAATTCCTGGTCAGGCTTGGCAAACTATCCAGCCAATATAAATTGGCAGTTTGCCTCATCACTCGCTAATCTTCAGGCTCAGATGGAGGCCATGCTGATGTCTTATCCACTGTTCAAAGCAAGCATGGACTTCTATAAAACAATGATGCCTCCGTTCGTGCCTAACGTAGCCTCAGAGAAGTCTGCAAATTCTCCTGCTCATTCCACCTCCGGTGCCAACTCATCATTATCATCTTCACATGGAAAGGATAAAGTGAAGCGTTCCAATGATTTTGAGAAAAGATCGAATGACTTGAGAATGCCAAATGGTCATCACAGAAGATCACCTGCGGTGAGCAGCTCCGGGTTACATTCCACTCGTCGAGCATCTGATGCTGCGGGTCATTCTGACGCCAAAAAGTTTAGAACGGATAGTGTTCCATGGCTGCCTTCAAAACACGCCTCTGAGAAACCAACGTTAAGTGTAGGTGAAAGGAAGGCCCTTTATGCCCAGGCTTGCAGAAAAACTGAAGAAAATCGATCATCAAAGACACAGTCGTCTCTGGAAGGTAGAAAGACTTCTGGTGGTGAGCAGGCCACTTCCTCATCAGATGAACCTCATGGAGACGCTGATGAACGAACCATGCTGACAAGTTTTGCCTGCGGATGTTGTCGTCGATTCTCTTCGCTATACCAACTCACAGTTCACATCGAAGAGTCAGGTCACAGTCCCTCTCAGGTCAGAGTCGACTCTGTGGATGATTTTCCAAAATTGGTTCGCGGTCAAGACCTTTGGCTATCCGGTGGACAAGATCAGAGGGATCAGACACTTCGATGCATTCGATGTAAGGAATCATTCCGATCTCTTCCCGAGCTGACTGTTCATATGATTAAGTCCAAACACTACGTGGATATAGTGGGACAAGGAGGGGACCTGGAGCGACCAATGATGCCAGAGAGTGACATTCTTTGGAAGCTGCATCCACCTCAGTCTCAGAACCGGTATAGGAACAACAGCGGTGGGAGCAATAATGAAGAAGACGCTGCCAAGTGGACTTGCTCTGAGTGTCTCAAAAATTACTCATATGAAGAAGATCTCAGTAGACATCTGGCGTCATCTGGCCATCAGATGTTAAACTATCGAAGTCACGACAACAGATCTGTAAGAAAGAGTGAGATAGAAGAGAGGAAAAAGAATTTCAGTCCTAAAGTAAAACACGAAGAAATCGATACACCTAGAGCTGCATCATCAGGATTAGCAGAGGAAAAGAAATTCTGCAAGAAAGAGCAAAGACCTTCTAGTCAAACCTATGTGAGGCCTTCCAGTGTGAACAGTCATGCGGGATATTCTACTCCCAGTCCTATTAGTGGATCACTTCGAGGGGACAGGCCGCGTTCATCACAAACTCCTCCCCAGAAATCTGGAGATGAACTTAGCAGATCACCACAAAGCTTGAGCAGAGGCAAGTCGCCAGGATTTGAAACCAACTCTGAGAGAGGTCCTCTAGCAATGGAGGGTAACTCTTATTATAATGATTTCATAAGCTACAAGCTTAAGCGTCCGATGAATCATTCTCCATCACCTGTGAAAAGCAAGAGAATAAAAACAGAACCGAGTGATGAAGAAAACAGAAACAGATCATTAAGTGAGGACTACAGTCAGGACTATAGAGTAGGCACACCTGGGGTGGATAGAGGAACTAGGAATAGTCCAGTGAGGGATTCTAGTAGAAGTCCATCGGACGACAACAGGAAAGGCTACATGCCCTTAATATGTCCTCCTCCAATTGTTGAAACTACCGATAGCTCTTCCACCTTGAAGGCAATGGAAAGCTTTGTCGAACGAAGCTTTTCTAGCGGAAAATTTAATTCTCCTTTGTCCTTATCTCAGTCTAATCTGGCAAAGTTAGGAAACACTAATCACAATTCTCTCTCAAACGTATTTAAGCCCCGTTCTCCTGGTGTAGATAGAAATCAACTTCTAAAACCTTATATCCCAGCATCGCAGTCAATCTCATCAGAAAACAGAAATTCTACAACTTTCAAAGATCTTTCCAGAAATTACGAACACCCCGATGCCAAATGGTTGTCGGGGGAAAAATTCTTAGATCGAGCAGGTGATTTAAGATCCTCAAAATCACAATCTCAATCCGGTGATAATCGCCCTGATGGATTACTCATAATTAAGCAGAAGAAAAACAACAGCATAAACGATTCTGCCAGATCTGACGTCATTCCAACCAACTTTCTCAGCAGTTCTTCACCGAAGATGAAACTTTCACTGAATAACAATGATAAAAAGGATTCGTCTAAGTCTGAGGAGAAATATAAGCAGGATAGGATTGGTGGGGCTGGCGGAGACGCCGATTTAAATAACAAAAAGAGACAGTTTACTTCTTCCACTCTCGAATATCTTCAGCATTTCGTTGACGATGCTGCTCTGAAGCCAACGAACAGTCGAGACAGTGGAAAAAAGTCCCTGATGTCGGCAGAGAGCAAATTGAGTATTAAAATAAAAACAGCGACTGCCAATTGTTGATAAAGTTCATGTTTTGAATTCAATGTTGTTTCTAATTGCCATTTATGCGTTCCAGAATACTGTACTGTTAATAGTAACTCGCGGTAATTTATGTTATGGTTAAAAATATGACAATGTATAATGTAATTAATAGGCTAGTATATAGGTGATTAAAATGACAAGCTCCACAATTGTTGGTCTATAACAGCTTTGAATATGGATGAATACCTTGTTACTGGTTATTTTTCGAGGAGAAATAATTGACGTAAACTCAAACTTCAAACTTCAAACTTAATTACAAATTGAACGATCTGGTATCCCTAATAATGTCTCTTATATTAATTTGAGTCTCCTAAATCCACTTCAAATATTAAATTAATGCCGAAGATTCGGGTATCTACACAATAATATTTTCCAACAGTAAATGGTAATGTATAAATAATTTTAGGCAATAATTATACTCATCATATTTCTGAAGGTATCCACAGTTCTGGGTCCAATTTTCAATTTGGATTATATTGAGTGGGCGACCTCAGCGTCAGATTAATGGCTGTCACTTGTGTGCTGCAATCGCTCAGGATCGGAATCAGCGTCGCGCCTGCGTTTGGTAACGAATATGGCACACCACGCTTACTTTACTCATCATACTTTAAGCTTGTGATATAGATAATAGGTGTGTGCTTATATGTCACATATGTGTTCGGTCATACATTTTTATGTATTCTAATATTTTAATATTTAAGTATAATAGTAATTTTATAAAGCAATTTATGTTCGTAAATTATCGTACCGATTAACCTGATAGGAAAATAATGAATATTGATTGGCCGACTTATATTGTACATGTATGTACTATGCATATCTAGTTTGATTAATTTAAATGTCAATTCCCTTATATCAACATGTGCGACTGTTTGCAGCTGTCACAATATTAAATATATACTATTAAAAAATCAGCAATTTTCATCTATGCTATATAAGATGTTTGATTATATAATTAATTGAGTCATTACTTCTTTACATTAATTCGTTAATTGACTTGGTGCAACTCCATCAGTCAACGTGGTAAATGCTTAAAAAATTAAAAGGTGAAAATTCATTAATTGTTTAATTAACGATACGATCGCTGAAAGTTTTGGCTTGATATTATATTATGAAAAACATTCTAGCAATTTAGATCTGTTCGGAACCAGCATCTCAACCCGTCTTCGAGACTACTTTATAAATAAGATTTCATAGTTATATTTCACTAGGGTAGTCGATGGTGTGCTCATCAATCACTTAGAATTAGGCATTATACATCCGAATCTGTGCCTTAGACCTGTAGTGGGACAGATAACTGGATAGACAGAATCAATCAATCAATGAGGATTTAACGTCCGGTTCCTCACCCGAAGGCGATGTCCGGGACGTCCCAAGCGGGGTTTGCAACTACAGACAGCATCCACCAACTCCTGCAAATACACATGTCGAAAGAGAAAGCGAGATCCAAAACAGTGCAAGTCCGTTATCCAAGGCAAGAAGATCTGTTAGAACAGATCTAATGTGGGAAGAGATGAGTTTTGAGCTTGCCCTGGAGAGTAGTACTGCATGTACAAGATCGCAAATCTTGTGGCAAAGAATTCCATAGCGTTGGAGCAGCATAGCTGAAAGAGCGTCTGCCTATTTCAGTTCGAATGTCTGGCACATTTAGGAAGAGTCGTGTAACTGAAGAGTCGTGGGTTCACACCCAGGTTTGTCCACAAATAATAATTCCAGCACCATTGGGTGTGCCATGGATGCATATCTATGCCTGATCGGTTAATCGTGCAACTGGGCATGCTGCATTAGTGCGCTCTCTACGGCAAAGGTAACGTTAACCAATGAAACGGTAGACGGAACAAAATGCAGAAACAAAGAAAGGAAACTCTGTAAATATGTGTATATCATGTGATAATAAAGGACTAAGAATTTGATTTGATATAATCAATATTGTATGATTTTTGTGTTTACCAACAGGCGGCGACTGGAGCTATAGTGGAGGTCAGTATCATCTCATGTAATACTAAAAAATAATAATTCTTTAGAAACATTTATAAAATATAAAATAACATAATCAGTGTGCTAATTAAACAATCGTGAACGGGGTAGGGCTGAAGAAAACCCACTCAATAATTTCAGTAAAGAATGTTAAATCAAACTTCGAATCATATCACCCGGAAAAAAGTCTGGACTGGTGACAACAAATTAGAAATATAATTCAAAACCAGAATTATTAAGTTAAGTTTAGATAAATTTAAATATTTGTTGAAATAGAGAGGCTAATGCTATCCCTTGAATTGATATCAATCTGATTTACTTCAGCCCCTATGGCATTATCACCGACGTGCCGCGCCCTAGATCTGAGCCTTGAATCTATGGAGCTCGATTGGAGGTCATTATTTCGATCATTTAATTTTGCATTGAGATTAAACGACTCAGCATAAAATCTGTTTCGTCATCGAATCAATTTACCATTTTAAATTCTCTCTTTACACTGTTTCAGCTCAGTTTCGTTCGGGTGGCCAACAGTTTAAAAATTCAAATCGCTTCGGTCTCGAGCTAATGCTTCGCTGAAATCTCAATGATATAAAGGACTATAATTGTGAAGGTCTTATTGGCTGTATGGTCCACTACATCTGCTGACCTGACACTGTGCTGTGCACAACTGCACATGTCAATATAATATTTGTACCACACAATCACGCATACCTCATTTCATAAAGAAATGCATGAGATGTTTAAATTATGCAATACTGCAAATAGGCTATAATAAATGACAAATTAAATTTAGGATGATGCTTCCATGATACTAGTACGCGTATTTAATACATGTAATCTAGACCAAAATTGAATTGAATTGTATTGTATTGTATTGAGCAATATTGTATTCTATTCTATTGTATTGTATTGTACTGTATTTGTATTGTGTTGTATTGTATTGTATTGTATGGTATTGTATTTTACTGTATTCTATTGTATTGTATTGTGTTGTATTGCATTGTATAGATAACGGGTCTGCCCACTGGGACCACGTATGGCCAACCTGTGGTGGTAAGAAGCAGTCACCCACAAACAATCATTGTATAATATTGTATTATATTATATTGCATTATAGTATTATATTATATTGCATTATACTGTATTGTATTGTATTGTATTGTATGGTATAGTTAACGGGCCTGCTCACTGGGACCAGGTATCACCCACATGTGGTGGTAAGAAGCAATCACCTATAGACATTCAGTGTATTATATTGTATTTTATTGTATTGTATTGTATTGTATTGTATTGTGTTGTGTTGTATTGTATTGTATTTTATTTATTGCATAGATAACATAGATAACGGGTCTGCCCACTGGGACCACTTATCATGTGGTGGTAAGAATCAATCACCCATAGACATTTAGTGTATTGTATTGTATTGTATTGTATTGTAATGTATAGATAACGGGCCTGCCCACTGGGACCACATATCACCCACATGTGGGGGTAAGAAGCAATCACCCATAGACATACGACAACCAACCTATGCCGCTCTCGGCAAGTTCACCTTCTCTCCTAGTTACTCCGCTATGCCTGCTGATAACAGTCTCGAACTGGCCAACAATGGGCATGCTAGTAAGTGCTATATATTATCTATATATAATGCATATTTATCTAAATTATTTTGCAATAAGATATAGACCTATGTAAGTGTTTTCAACACATACTTTGCGCCCATTTTTCAGCATTACACATTTCACAAGTTTTCCGTTTGCAGGTACGACATTAGATTTAACTAAAACATTATCACTTTACCCATTTGCCAGTTATAATCCTCAATGAACTACGAACCACTCAGTGAACTGGGCTACAACGCCAACGACACCCTCTGAAAGAAGAGGTCGAGTGTTCAATGCTGATACGACAGTCAAGTTTCATTCAGTGTTGCAGTTCTCATTAACTTGCTTAAGTCCCATTGCTGAGAGCAACAATCGGTGTACATTACCGAGACTCTCTGGCTATCCGAATACGGCTGGATAGCCGAATTCTGAAGCGAGACCCGTCTTTATCGCAAAGTTTAGGGCCTATGTCGGGAATATGAATAACCGCATGTGAACAAATAGAGATGTGCTTGCAAAGGAGTCTCGAAGACCGATCGTGATACTGGTAAAGAAATTGGCATTTAAAAGACAATGATTATAACAACGGCAGGAGCCATTGGCACGATTGATTAGGTTTCCGACTGCGGATCAGTATGTGCGTGGTTCAAATCCGAGGCTCGCCCGTCACTGATGTGATCGTAAGGACATGAAACTGACGTTAAATTGGGCTTTAGCTTTAATGAACAATTATTATGTTAACTTCTCAGTTCAAGTAAACCTTGCTGCGTCACTGGAACTGACTGTATCAGGGGGCGGACTCCCCGGTACCTACAAGCTCGTCCAGTTCCACATGCACTGGGGGAACGTGGACTGCAGGGGCTCAGAGCACACCGTATTTGGTCTACACTATCCGCTAGAGGTAGGCAACTGCTACGTGTATTAAGAATAAGCGTTGCTTTTTAACAATTTGGGGTACCGGTACTACAAAAAAATGGTTAAATTCTAAAATGGTTAATTCTACATTGATTCTACATAAATTCAAAGAACTGATGTCTCTTGGTCTCAGTTGATGATTTATCATTACATCCTGTGCTTTATCATTACAGAATATTATACACCGCGGCTCGTAGTAAATTATGACGCTATTTGAATGCTTATAACTTAGTTAAATTAAATCATTTAACTTAAAAATGGCTAAATTTATCAAAAACAAACGCGAAAATGTTTCGTTTAAAAATTTAAGCATTTGGTGCAGGGGTTATATAAAGATATCGTGGTTTGAAAATGATCTATTTTTGTCCCTACAAGCCGAGAGTAATGCACGCGTCGTTTCTAACTGGATCACAGGCCGTTAGCCTGTCGCTATGATCTATCAACGTCCTAGCACAGCGCTAACCCTAATATAGAGAGAAATATTCCTAGAGAAATATTTGGAAAATTTGTCACCTTCTAGCAGGACAGTGCTCCAGCCCACAGAGCTCGAGAGACAGTCGAGCTCCTGCAGCACCCAACTCATCTATCCATTGTTTCGGCCGCCAAACAGTCCTGACTTTCATCCAGTGGACTACAGGATCTGGAGCGGCCTACATCAGCGGGTGTATCAAAGCCGGATACGAGATAGTAGTCATTTGAAGGAGAGCCCTGTGGTGGAGTGGAGTCAGTTCGACCAGGGCACTGTAGATTGCGCCTTGAAAGAGTGGCGAGTACGATTGAAGGCTTGCGTTAATGCTGCTGGCGGCCATTCTGAGCATAAACTGCAATTGCTATTACTAACGGTTCTTCTCAGACCCACAAACAAATGAAAGGTATCGAATCAGTCACGAACAGCGGCAGTGAGTTTAACTTAATATTGCGATTAATAATGTTGTCAGGTGCTATAATAACATTAATCGCTGACGTTATGTATATTCTTCCAGCTTGTGACCGTCACAAAAATGAGATCATTTTCATGCCACAATAACTTTTTAACCCCTGAACCGAATGCTTAGAGTTCTAAACGGAACATTTTCGTCTTTGTTGTGAGTAAACGGTGCAATTTCTAAGTTCGATGATCAAATATTGACTAAGTTATAAGCATTCAAAATGATGTCATTATTTATGGGACACCGTGTATATCCTATAAAAAATAACAAAAATAACACAATAAAAAAACAAAATAAAAATAAAATAAAGTCACCAAATAAAAGGTAAAAATATTATTCTAATTTAACGTCTGAACTTAACGTTGAAACGTCAAAAATTTAGAAGTGGCACCCACGCTAAATTTCATCCTTAACATGTCAGAAATGGATCGCAATCATAAAAAAGGTCCCCTCATAACGCGCACGGACTTCAGTTTCCTGACCGGTGTGGCACGTCGGTTCCAGGCGCCTCGAACGCGACCTGTAGGTGTTCGCTTGATAAATAGCGTACTTAATAGCATAGAAAGTTATTAATTTATTCAATTGCTGCCTGTATCAAAGTTAGAGTAAAGTACAATGATCTACTTTATCCATGCACAGTTTGAAGTACGTCCTTCCCGATATGAGAAAATACAAATATCTCTTGAACTACTTAAACAATTTTCATGCTTAAAGTACTGTTTGATTGGCATTAAGCTACTCTATACTTTGAATAAGCCTGACATTGAAAACGGAGACGCATTTGGTCGCCATCTTGAAGAATGGCGGCTGCCCTTCTGATATGAGAAAATGCAAATATCTCCCAAACTACTTGATCAATTTTCATGTTTAAGGTACTGTTGGATTGGTATTGAACTACTCTATGCGTTGGATAAGTAATTGCATTTGTAAGCGGAGACACATTTGGCCGCCTTTTTGAAAAATGGCGTCTGCCCTTCCCCATATGAGAGAATGCAAATATCGCCCAAACTACTTGTACTATTTTCATGTTTAAGGTACTGTCGGATTGGTACTGAACTACTTTATGCTCTGTATAGTTATTGCCTTTGAAAATGGGAGCGCATTGGTCCGCCATTTTAAATACTGACTGCTGCCCTTCCCGATATTTGAAAATGCAAATAAATCCCAAACTACTTGAGCAATTTTTGTGTATATTAAGGTACTGTTGGATTGGTATGAGGCTACACCATTCGTTGCACAAGTGATTGGATTTGAAAACGGAGACTCAAACTGATTTTGAGATGTGATGAGAATCACTCAGACCTATTGAACAGTTTAGAACTCGCGCTAGACATCACAATAGAGCATGGAAGTGAAGCTTCTATCGCAGCAGATTCGTTTAAGAAAGTCGTGCATATGATGTGTCAATATATCTTGGATTCTCAAGCAGATATGGCGAAGTTACGGCTTTACTACACCGTTGGCGTTGATGTCTGGTTTCAACACTGCCAACTATCACGTCTAAGTCTAAGTGGTAGTGCTGAAATATTTCTCTTCTCTGGTCACCTTTGCTGGCCACTTTTCTCGCCACCTTGACTGGGACGAGAAGATACATATGGCTTCAATAATATACTCATTCTTGTTGACTGCAAGAGTTACAGCAAATTGCTTCCAGACCAAGTAGTTGAATATGACCATCAACAAATGATTTCCACTAACATACTCAGCATACATGCGGTGCAAGGGAGCAATTGCAACAATTTACACGTAAAATGAAGTCTCTTCACCGCCATCAGAGAATTAGGCCCATCAAGACAGGAGTAAGACTTGCAAGTAATGAATGACGTAAAGCTTACTCTGTAGGAATTGGACATGGTCACATGGACTCTAGGAACTTAAGTCAACAACCAATTCTTCTCTCACTTTGCGTTGGACAGCTGGTAATGGAAGAAGTAGCCAGGAGTCTACGCACAGCCCATGGCGAGAGGAAATGCCATGGCATAAGCAATTTTGGACCGACTTTCTTCAGGAACTCTATCGTTGCACTATCCTATCATCATATGAAGAAGCACAACATTTGCGACAAAATACCGTGTCGACTGCAAACAGCAAGAAAAAATACATTGTTTGGTCAAGCTGCAACGAAGCAAGTCATTGATCTCTTAACCAGTGAAGACACTCCTACCACGATTCTGCTGGATATTATGAAATAGGCCTAGAGAATAACAACGGTGTGCCCATTTTAAAGCACCTCAGTGTAGACTATGTTCCATCTATAGATAATTCCATCATAGTGATCGTGTTCCTGAAGGAAGTCGGTCCAAAATTACCTCTGCCATGGCATTTCCTCTAGCCATGGGCTGTGCGTAGACTCTGGATACTTTTTCCGTTACCGGCTATTTAACGCAAAGTGAGCGAAGAGTTGGTTGTTGACTTAAGTTCTGAGAGTCCACGTACAATTCCTCCAGAGTAAGCTTTACGTCATGAATTACTTGCAAGTTTCTCTCCAGCCTTGATGGGCGTAATTTTTTGTTGCGGTGAAGAAACTTCATTTTACGTGTATATTGTTGCAATTGCTCCCTTGCAGATCAGGTCTGCTTAGTATGTTAATATAAAGCATTCGTCACGATCATTTTCAACTACTTGGTCTGGAACAATTTGCTGTAACTCTTGCAGTCAACAAGGATGAGTATATTATTGAAGCCATATGTATCCTCTAGTCCCCAGTCCTGGTGGCCAGAAAAGTGGCCAGAAAAGAGAAATATTTCAGCACTACCACTTAGACAGTGATAGTTGGCAGTGTTGAAACCGGACATCAACGCCAACGATGTAGTAAAGCCGCAATTTCGCCATATCTGCTTGAGAATCCAAGATATATTGACACATCATATGCACAATTTTTTTTAACTCATCTCTTCCCACCTTAGATCTGTTCTAACAGATCTTCTTGCCTTGGATAACGGATTTGCACTGTTTTGGATCTCTCTTTCTCTTTCGGCATGTATATTTGCAGGAGTGT
>JAQFZF010000868.1:0-15616 GCA_034695365.1 Enchytraeus norvegicus | reverse complement strand
TTGCTAAGGTTTCTTTCTCTTATGGATCTGATCATTTCTACTTCTTCGACGTTCATCCAATCAATCAATCAATCAAGAAGCTTTAATATAGCGCACTCTTAACTTAGGTCTCAGAAGCGCTTTTGAACAGTGAATCCAATCACTGAAACTCTTGTAAAGGCAATTCTTTGTCTTCCTTTGCAACGTCTTCCGTTCAGTTTGTCCGCATCTGTTATGTCAAGTTAATGGTGTTTAAATTATGAATTCAAATATATTTTTGTACAAATTTTTATTATCCAGAGCGACTACGAGTTAAATCAAATTCTGGATGAGCTATTAAAAAAAGCAAAACGGCTGAAGAAGATATCGAGTCGTATGAAGACATCTCTACAAAAAGAAATTCTAGCTTCAATGCAGGAATATGATTGACTCTGTACTGATTGAGAGGATAGCACATCGGTTAAGTGTCTGAATCGGATTCCATAGGTTCATGGTTCGAATCCCAGGGCTCGCCTGTCACTGATGTAACAGTTAGACGGTGAAGCTGACGTTAAATTCGGATAGCATTTAGCCTTTACTTTCCCAGTTGGATGACCAGTCGGTAGAAAACTTGCCTGACAAGCAGGTGGCCACGGGTTCGAGTCCCAGCCGGGTCCGTCTCAGACAGTATTCTAGTAATACGGAAAAACTTTTAACTTCGCTTGAAGCCTTATAGCTTTACATCAATCGAAAATTACTACTGAAAACCGGGAATTATAACTGTGAATGAAATATGAAGCAAAACTGAAAAACATTTTTGAAGTACAAATTAGTAATTTTGCATAAATATTTATAGTGCCATATCTGATATTTTATATTTATAATGATAACACTGCAGAGGACTCTGATTGCATTAGTACTGAGCCTACTGACCCATCTTTAATTCATCAATCCATCAGTCTATTTTTCTTATAGTAGTAGCAATAGTAATTTTGTTTTTTAAATCATCATGACAAATCATCTCATTAGTTATGCTTATGTACAGGGTGGGGCAAAAAAACACCCCTTAGCGAAATCTCAATAGCTCCGTCAAAACTCAAGATTTTTGAAAAATATGTTATTACCCTCTAGATGAGGAATTTTGACATCTAATCTCCAATTTTGGTCCACAAACATTAAAAATAAAATAGTTGCAGAGTTTCTACGAAAAAAAGAAAAGAACAATTAACAAAGCATATTCAAATAGCGGTGGCACAAGAATGGATCGAGCAGCATAGTCCGGAGTTCACCAAGAAAGGTGAGTGTCCACCAATCTAACCTGGCCTCAATCCGCTCGACTACCACGTCTTGGGAGCTATGCTTGAGCAGTACAAAGTGTTCAGTTGAGACTAACCAAAAAGATTGAACTCAAGACTGTGCTGGAGGCAATCTGGGAAGACTTGCCACAAAAGGCTATCGATCTGGCTGTGCAAGCATTCCAAAACAGGTTACAGGCCCGAATTGAACAGATGACGGTCTTTTCAAACACCTACTCAAATAGAATCGTCGGGATCGACAAACAACCACATTCAAGGCCAGAATTCACTTAAAACGAAATGAATGCCTGTTGAATAGACTTTGTTAATAAGTTTTTTCGATTTTTTTCGTAGAAACTCTGGGAACTTTTTTATTTCTAAATATTGTTCGACCAATATTGAAGGTTAGGTGTCAAAATTCCTCCTCTAGAAGGTCTAAAAATATTAAGAAAATATCGCGAGTTTTGACAAGGTTATTGAGATTTCGCTAGGGGGGTGTTTTTTTGCCCCACCCTGTATATATAATCGCTGTTTCATGGATAAATGGGCATGCACTGTGTTGACTCTTTTCTCTTTCAGCATATGTGCTTCCGGCTACGTTTGGGTGGACCAGCTGGTGTGACATATGCTGTCTGAGACGTCCCGATATCGTCATCAGATGATGAACCGGACGTTAAACAGTTATTTAATTATTTATATATACGCACATGATTGCCCAATTAATTATTTCAGTGTACTGCAGTTAGTGGTAAACTAGTTTATAGACTAGGCTACAATGGTATAACCTGATGCCATAATTTATTCGTCGATTAGCAAATCTCATCATTGACCTGCTATAATTAGAATTTGGATTACTGCAGAATATTATAACTGCAAACGCTTAATTAGCCTGCATAGAATATTATTTATGTTATTTCACACTTGTTTACTATACTAAACTAGTGTGTTTAGTATGTAGATAGCCTACATTGTATATTTTGCATTGTGTAGCCATTGTATATTCTTGTGTATGCTCTATTACTTTCATGTAAGATTTCTGCGTTATGACAGATATCAATAATAAACGAATATATTATTATTTATATGCTGATTATTTAGTCTATTTGTATGCCATAAAATTTATGCTCTTTACAAGTTTTTCATTTAAATAATATGATTTTAATGAAAGAAGAATGATTAATTAAGAAAACAATGGAAGGGAGTAAAGGTAGAGGAAGACCGAGACAGGGGATGCTAGGCGATTGATACCGCATTCGTATGTAGGCTTGAACAAAAAAGCAGAGGAATAAGAAAAATTAAAGAGTTATCCTGTTATATGCTATGGACCTGCAGTTGGGCAGTATATTGAGAGAGAGTGTTTAGCGGTGTTGAATCTTTCATACTTAAGAATAGACCAAACGAAAGCTGCACCTGTTTCGTAGAAGCTGACTAACGCAGTCAATGGTGAAGGAGATCCCTCAAAAAGCAAAATTGTCTGCAAGAAAATATGACATACAAAATCTACAGTTGTATACCATGGACCTACCGCTAGGCAGTGCACTGAGAGAGAGAGAAAAACAAGAAAGAATTGTCATGTGTAGACTATGATGGTTTTATATCAATCTTTATTCACCATAGAGCAATTAGACACAAACCACCACCAATCAAACCAACAAGAATTAAATCAACCGTGATAATGCACTGCATACAACAAAAAGAGTAAAATATCGTCGAAATAATAAATAATATAAATGTACTTGATATAATTATTACTTTTCACTTCTATAGACACGGAGTTTACAATGATCAGTTTTCCCATACCAAAAATTTAAAAAAATTTAAAAATTTAAAATACAAATATTATATTTTATTAGGCCTAATCGGCCGCAGTTTTCTATCTAGGCTAATTCTGTCAATTCTCGGCAGACGGAAATTTCAAAATATCCTTCAAACGATCAATTTTCGTATGAAGTTCACTCTTCTCTCTCGATGTAACTGAATTGATCTTCTTTAGATTCTAAATATGGTATAAAAATAACAATATTAATAATAAAGGATTAACGTTCGCATCCTCATCCAGGGATGATGTCAGAGACGGCATAAAATTAACATACGTTACAGAGAAATCCGTTATAATCAATAAAACTTTTAGAAACATATGCCTAAATCGTTGTAGAAAAATTTCGCGTGTTGGCTCCGAGAAATCTGAAAATAGTTCAACCAAAAACTGCTTCTGTTTCGTAATAGCCGACAAAAGCAGATATTGAAGATCAGATCGCTTTAATAAGCCTAAGATGCCTAATTAACTAATCAGATTTAATAAAATTTTATCACAAAAAAAAAACATAAGTTAGAGGAGGTACACCACTAACTTTAAGTGACTAACAAACCGGCCATGCCATATAGAGTGAATGGTTAACGCACTCCGATCGAATTCCACAGGTTGCCTGATCGGATTCCATCGAGTTCTGACTGAGACTGCAGAGTCACTTGTTGGCGAAGACATTTAGTAATTTAATAATTCTCAATTACCTGTGATGTTTTAATTAAGTTTACGCACATTATTGTTTTATCTGTCTGATTGTGTTCTGTGCACGCAATGAAACTGTAGTAAATGAAATAAATAAAGGAATGAATAATTTTAGAGAAAGACATTAAATATTTTGGTTGAGCTGGATTTTGAATTTATTTTATGAAATTTATTTTAAATAATTAGTTTCATAAGATTGTAATATTACTATAATCTTACCGCCAATTTAAAGCAGAGTAATTCAGAGATCTCGAGGAGTTTTTTATTCTTCTGCCTTAGCTGAAGAATTTGATTGGTTAGAATGTTCCTCTCTAATTGCCGTTCTGTAACCAGAAGCCACGAATTTACGATTTACATTTATAAAATAATTAGAAAATGAACGATCGGTAGATTGCTTTTATTTACTACTAAAATGTACTAAATTATAATCTGCTATATTATTTAATTATTATAATTTAAATCTACTAAATTATTTACTGCCAAAAATTAAATGTGTAACACAGTTATTTACTGCCCAAATGTGTAATTAAATTATTATAATTGTGATTCTAACATCCTCATGTCAGGAGTAGCTAACTTGTCATGCTAATGGATGTAAGGCGTTATTAATTAATTAATTAATATGTCTTTATGATCCAACAAAAGAAGAAAAACAATGAATAGTGTCTATGGACGCTTAACGGATAAATTCAAAATCCGGCGCATTCATTGGTTGCTGAGACAGCCTCAGATAGCGTCGCCATCTTTGTAAAAATCAACCTTCGACTCGCCATAGTTAAGTATTAAAATATGCCAGTTTTCAGTAATTTTTTAAAATATCAAATCGGCTCCACATAATAATAATAATAAATACATAGAATTGCTATATGATATATCGAGATTAATATAGTGATCTTCACAAAAATGCGTGGGCTTCCGTTTGATTTTTTTAACTCTCTGAAGTTTGTAATAGTAAATACTACCGGTCATAAATAAACGGATACATTTGTAGTGATACGTCACATGAAACCTCAGGAAAAATAGAACTTGCCTGTGCGATACAACCCGTAAGCTGCTAACACTGTTTCAGGGCCCGGCCAGCGGGAGTCAGATTTCTTGAATTTGATATTTCTCTCTGAAACATCACAATATTATCACATGTACCAGTAAAATACACAGAACAAGCTCATGGAAACAAATATTTGACGTTTAATATATTTCACAGGACACCCGTGCGTTACACTCAAGACCCCAGTCTAACACATGTTATACTTTTAATGCAAGATACACAATTATATGGCACCCCATCAACATTGTTCATTGGAGAGCGTGATAGCAGACTGTGTTTCAGAATATGTACCTTGTTTGAATTCCACATGTTCATTATAAACGTGCCGTGCCGGGTACTTCATGTTGAGAAAGGTGGATTGACTACATAATATTCTCAAGCAAGAACTAGTACTGCTGGTTTTTGCACAATTTAGTCTAATCGTTGGGTTGTAAAAATGGTAGTTTAGAAATGGGCGTTAAATTTTTGGCCCAATGGATTTAATCAATGGATGGAGATAGCAGGATGTTGACGTCATCGACATCATCCCGGATTAGGAAACGGACTCTAAACCTTTATTATTAGATTATTATTTTATTAATGGTATAATTATATGCTTATATTTAAATAGTTCTACTTACCGATACAGAATGCATCAGCTTCATCGTTGGGCAATTTAGATGACGCACTCCCAGCATAACTTCTTCGTTGACCCTTCTTCTTCTTTGCTGATATAGGCACAAACTGATCTGAATATATGCCTACTTCCTGACATTGTTCTTCAAATTCCTTGTTATATATTTTCCACCAAGTGGCTTTGCCTTTCTCAGTTGACGATTTTGCTTTTGGCACTTTCCGACAATTACCTTTACTACTGTACAGATTTGCTGAGGAGTCTACTGGCTTTGCAGTGAATGTTGTTGATTGCTCAATGGAGTTATCAGAGGCTGATTCGGAATTGGTTGTTTCTTCATAGTCTATAGTATGGTGTTTAATGTTATCTATTGTAAAGGCTTCGCTGTTTTCTGAACCAATTGAAGGATTATTTAATAAAATCGACTCTGAACATTCCATAGATTGTAAATGATTGCTCAAGGCAAAGTATGGTATGAACGAATCGTCTACATTATTTGAGTTCAGAAATCCTTTCTGTCTTCCTTTCTTGCACAACTCTGTTCATATATCAAAATCACATGAGGGAGACTAATCCAACATAAAATTAATATAATTTTAAAAAATCAGTTTCGCCATAAATAATTATTAATAAATTACTCGATCTATAAATCGGTCCAATCATTCAATCTGTCAGTGGCGGTCTAATCTGATGGTTAGCGTGGTGCGCTCAAGCGTAAGTGATTGAGGAGTCATGGGCACAAACCCAGATCAGACTACAAGAATAATATAATGCCATCAGTAATGGATAATCTTGTCTTATATGCACTAGCTGCATTAGTGCTCTCTTCACGCAAAGATACGATAAGACCAGTGGAACGGCAGACTGCACAACATATAGGCTACCATACACTGATAAATTAAATTAAGAAAGGAAATCCTGTAATCACGTGCGGCTGTCATGTGTGTGTAATAATAATAAATTGAATTAACAATCAGTAGATGAATAATAAATTGCATCCAAACAATTAACTAATTAAAATTTGTCAATACTTGTTATTTATTTCATAACCTCACGATAACAAGTAAAGGGAAATTTGGAAGAAAATATAAATTTAGAGAAACAGTGACTCGATACCTCGATACTCTCTCAATGTTACCAGGCCGAGTCTTTCCATAAAAACAACTTTATCCTGGGATTGTTGAATGATATCGCGAGATCGGTGTGGAATACCAGAGACAGATCTATATGTAAACGGTTGTTTTTCCATGTTACGAGAATTTGATGGGGCAACTAATTCCAGATTATCATTACCAATGGATGTCTCATGATTATTCCCTGCATTATCGTTACAGCCCGTCATCTTTTCATTGTGCACAAACTTTAGTGACTTATCTGTCATTTCCTTCTCAGCTATATGCTGTTTGATGTGTTGTATTATTGTTTTGTTGCTGTGATGTTTTGTGTTTGTTATGTTTGAGTAAGTCTCGCAAATCGTTTGAGATTTATCACAAGTTCTGAATCCATTATGTTGGGATTCCTTAGTGCAAGTGTTTGATACCTCGTAGCCATTTTCTGCTGATTTAAATGGCGAAGTTCTAGCACTGCATGACAAATATACTTCGTAATTCGTAGCATTAATATTATACTGGGCGACTTCTTCGCTCTGTTGTTTTGCATTTATAGACTTTGGAATGGCTTTGAATAATAATTGAGGATATGATTGTTGGCCGATAGTCATAACATCTCGACGTCCCATACATGTAGTAATGACTTCATGACTTATGTGCTCAAAGTTTGACTTTTCCAAAAGATCTGATTTGCGTTTTGGCATCGAGAAATCCAAAGGTTGAGAATCTTCTAGGTCGGTGTCTTCTTGTATGAGTGCATTCAGGTTATTGACTTCAGAGTGGCAGTCCGTTACATTGAAAGTATCCTTCATATGGTTATTGCGCCATTGACGGTTTGCCTCTTCGGATTGGGTTTTGATATTCCATGATCCTGATTTTGAAAGCTGAGTTATCTTAATTCCGTTTATATCGTTGGAGTACGTTGGGGCCCCTTGTCCGCTAAAACACTGAAACAAAATACAAGAAATTTAATATTAGTTCCTTCAAGTAAATCAAGGGATCTTTATCATGATTAAGTAATTGGATGCAGTGCAGTCACAGCGCTCCTGAATAGATGGTAGCCTACTGTATGCTGTATATCTAATATGTCCATTCCTTGGCTCCCCGTGCTGTGCAATATAACCCCAACAGATCTTCGAAGAAATACTTCAACCCAGAAACTTCTACAGAAGGTCATGGAAAATGAGCAACTCCCTTTTCACTCGGATTTGGTAAGGCCACCGCCATTAAATCTGCCATCTCGCCGCCCTATCTGGTCTGTCATTAGTGAGCACCATATATCTGTGAGAGATCAATGGAGACGGACCTGGGAGACCAGTGATGTGACAAACAATCACCTAGTTCATGACCCTACTCATCAAGTCTATGACATGGACCTCAACAGAAGAATATAGTGCTCGATAAATCGGTTCAGAACTGGCCATGGGATCTGTAGAGAGTCCGAATTCCGCTGGGTAGACGAGACAACCCACTCTGTCTCTGTGATAAAAATCAATCCATGCTTCACACAGTGGAAGACTGTTCAATGTACAAGTGTCTCGGTAGTTTGTTAGCTCTGACTGCAGGAGAGGATAAAGCGTTAACATGGTTGACTACAGCGACATACGCTAAATAAATAATGAAATATGTCCATGACACATAATTTATGGAAAAGTATAAAATATTAAATTAATTATCGAAAGAAAGACTGATGAATCGTGTTTAAAAAACCGAGTCTATTGTGACTAACAATATTTTTATTCGCACGAAATTCATAACTACATCATAATAACGCACTTTAAAATTCTGTAAGAAACTTAAAGAAGTGAATAAGTTTCAGATTTTACAGTATCCTACTTTTTAAGTTAAATTCTTATATATCCAAGAATTATCCATGTCAATTTCATACCTTAGAATTTATGTTAGACACAACCCCTTGCTTACAGAAACCAACACGCCCTCCAGTTGTTGTTGGAATGTCTTGCGAAGGCTCTTCATGAGTCCAAGAGGTTCCTTCTATACACTTCCTTTTTGTCAGATCGACTGGCGACTTATTCAAATTTGATTTTCTTCTCTTACCTCTTCTACAATTAAGCCTGTTAGGCCACCCAAGACTTGACGAATGCTGCGGTTGTTTAAGTTGATCATGATTTTCGTTTTTGGAAAGTATTGTGGATGATTCAGGCCATATTTGATTATAATTTCGACCTCTCTGTGTAGAATGTAATTCCTTTCTGTTATCGAGGCAACTGACGGTATTTGCGCTGTGATAGTTTCTTTCTCTATTTGAAGAGAAACTCAGAGAATTTGGGGATGATAACTGTCCCGGATGCCGCTGAGGTACAAATTTATTTTTGTCAAAAGAGTCTCTCACTTTTGACTTGAGTTTCTCTGATTCAAATTCTTTGCAATCTCCAGTCTCAACTATCTGGTAATTTGCATCAGTTGTTGAATGTGACCTGCGATTCCATATATTCTCAGATTCAGACATTTCAGCAAATCGCCGTAAAGATAATGAGTGATTCATATGATTCGTGAAAGCATTTTGGTCATCTCTTCCAAAGGCAATCACTGGGGTTTCTTCAGAGTAGTTTGGCAACGAAATATATTCGGGGGAATATAGAGAGGGAATGGAGGAACAGAATTGTGGAATATTACAAGATTGTGCTGATGATATTCTGCTATTATTAAGAAATGGATAAAGGTACACCAGTGCTGCTATGCGTTGATAATGTAAAAGTAATGCTTCTTCTTCTGACCTGTAATCAAGGAATCAATCAGTCAATGCCATTTTAAGTAATCATCTATCGTTAATTAATCGATACAACAGAAGTCACCCTTCTATTCAATATAATACACGAGTGCTAAATGAACATCAGAAAGATACTGGTGACGGTGGTTCAATTCTATGCTTTCTTTAACCCACTCGGGAAATAATTATTTTCAAATACTAAATTACATGGTACCAAATCTAAAGGGGTAATTCGGAATTTAACGTCAGTTTCCCGGCTAACGGCTACATCGGTGACTGGTGAGTGGTGAGCCCTGGGATTCGAACCATCAACCAATGGAACCCGTGCGAGTTACGTCTATTAAACTAATGCTAATCAAATATACAAGTATTAGAAAGCCAAACCGGTCCGACAAGCAATTCAGTATCCATTCATATGCTTCAGGATCTAAGTCGTTCAGTATGTAAATCGCCTTCAAATTGCGAAATGGAAAATCAGTTTAAGCATTTTATTTTTAGATACAAATGAGGATAAACAATTAAACATGAATGTCATGATAGCAGAAAAATACCTTGACAGTAATGCAGTAGGTGGGAGAACACTGAACGAGAGTTTATCAGTTGAGTCATTGTGATTATTTAGATCAAATCCAGGATATGACTGAAGCTCTGAGTGGAATTTGATATTCCCGGAAAGATAAGGTAGACTTTCGGGTTTTTGGAAAACTGGAATATCATCTGTCCTGTCTGCCATGACTAGTTTAGTGTCTATCGTAGATGATCCTGTATAAAATACCATTCAAATTGATTTATAAACTAAATATAAATTGATGTCATTACTAGAAGTTATTTAAGCTGATAGATCTGTCAGGATCATAATTATTATCATAATCCAGAGATACCAGACATAATGCACACATTAACATCTTGATTAGACTCAGCTTATTTAATCATAATTATATAATAATAATTATAATAATTATGTCATTATTATACTGTACATAATAATATAACATCCCCCCCCCCCCTATTAAAGTTCAATATCAGTATTAAAAGAATTCATCAAACTTTAAAATCGGATTCAGTTTCAGCATTAGTACTACATGTAACTTCTACCAGTGGCTGAGTCTTGACTTTTGTTTTGGGGAGACTCAATATGGGAAGTCTCCCCAGTCTCCCTTAAGTCTCCCCCACTGACTTTTACATATTATTTTGCTAGAGGCACTTTTTGGACGATGGAACATTATTAATATAGTAGCAAATGTTAAACTGTCTTTTTTGTGGCGGTAGATTGATATCAATTCTCCAGCCTACTTGTTAAATTAATTCAGCTTTCACAATGCTGTGTCAATTTATACTTCCACACAGTGTGACAAACAACGAGCTGTCACTTGTAGAAATATTGTAACATCTCAACTCTTTATTAGCATGTGAAAGATGTATCAGCGTTCAGCTGGAGTTCTGATAGAAAATAATTTAAGTGAATGAAAGAGGATCAGTGGTCGAGAGAGAAGATTAATCAACGCCTGCTCGACTAGCAACAAAGCTCTGTTGTTCTCAGGAATCAGTTTGATCAATAGGCCATAATAAGAATAAAGATAAAGATTTGACGTCCGTTTCGTCATCCAGGGATGATGTGAGGGACTTCATTAGGCGTGTTATAATTTATATGTTAAATTCTGCGATGATATGACTATCTCTATTTGTTATATTTACTAATCTAGGTCATTCTGGCCTATTGACAGCCTTTAGAATAAGTTTTGCATGGTATGGCAACAACAAGAAATGTAATAAATAGCCTCCGTGCCGAACCACTGATATATTAATAGAAACCAGTGTGCGGAACAGGCACACTGGTTTCAATCTATGGGCTTCTCTAGTCATATTATCAAGAATAAAGATGTTGGAGGAAAGCGTTGCAAACGAAGACAAAGAATTACGTATTCAACGAGTCTCAGTAATTGGATGGACGTCGATGCAGTATAAATGATCAGATTCGCAAAACTGACGTTAAATTCGGCTTTAACTTTTTACTAAACTAAACGCAGGACCTTATTTTATTTTATTTATTTATTTATCACATCACACAATTACATGCAAACAAGCGATAAATGCAAAGAATATGAGTGAATGGAGATAAAGGCCACAAGTGGCGCTTACATATTCCACTTAGAGATTAAAATAAGCAGATACTGTAGAAATAGTCTACCATTAGTGAGTCAATATGTTCAAATAAAAGCACATTTCAGTAAAACCCCTAATTAACTTACAAAAATAAACAGTCTTGAATCTAAACAGTATTAGACACATAGTAAAATACGTATAGGCCTACTAGATAAAATATACTACAAAAAAATAGGAAGTTACATAGAGGTAGTAGTTCAGGATTGCATTATTTCTTTACCGAAGGTGCCTGGGATCAGCACGGACTAGAGGCTATTCGGAGTGAGTTAGTGTGGCCATCAATCACTTCCATGAAAGAACAGCAGAATCTAGTGACACAACTCCGCAATAAATATCTTCGATCAACGTTACACTGAGTTCTGAATTATAATAATATCTATTTGTTTCTTACCATTCAATCTGATGATCGCAGAGAGTCACGCGGCATAAACTTACATAATAAAATACATCCCTGACATCGCCTTCATGTGAGGATTCGGAGGTTAAATCCACATTGTATTGTATTGAAATATACAATAAAAGATAGGAAAGAAGCATAAAGAAATAGGACAGTAGATATCCAGAACACATAGGCCAATTATAGGCCCAATACACTAGAGAGTATAAAGATGATTGAATTAGTGAATAGCGTTTGAAGAGACGAGATGTTATAATTTGCTAGATCCATTTTTGTGAGAATCGGAGAATGCTGATCAAAGTTTAGTTAGTTAATGAATGATAATCAAAGCTGATGTTTAAAATAAGTATGCCTATAATAGACTATTAGGCCTACAACCGTCTATTCAAATCACCCAACAATTTTTCTTCAAACTTATTTTGTCAATTATAGCTGAACAAATCGATGAAATCGTTCCTATGCTGTCAATCCTTCTCGAATTCTATTTACGGTACATCAAGCCTGACTGACAATGCCCATCAATGATAATGGAAACATATTTATAGAAAGAATACAGATCCGCAATCTATCAATAGTAGGCCTACTAGTCTATAGTAGCATTGTAACCAAGTCTTATTTAAACCAACACATTCATCTAAACTTACGATTAATCATGGAGTAGTCAAAAATAACAAGAAAACAGTTCAAAACACACAAATTGTAATTAAGAAAGGAGACTAACAAGTAGCTCATGTCATGTGACGAATGTAAGGACAAAAATATACACATGTGTGTTTCTTAATACGCTAGATACAATACAATACAATACAATGAGGATTTAAAGTCCGGTTCCTGACCCGAATGCGAAGAGAGCAAAATACTAGTTTGAAATACAATCACAGCATCACTGTTAAGCTTAAATTGCAATTTGTTTATTGGCAGAGAGTACCAAGGACACATAGTAATCCTAATACACAACAGTAGGCCTAATTGCCTTTACTAATATTGACATTTCGACTCATATTTTACGAAGATTTAGAATTTTGCAAGAAAGAATTGATAGTAAAATTATTCGGTTGTTGAGTTGTTCTGTTTTCATCGTCTGCAAGGTGGAGTTTAATTCTACTGGCATATCAGCAATGTTAAGCTAATTACTTATGACTTGATCAGAAATGCCTCAAGTTACAATTCTTCAAAATTTAATACAAAACACGCAAATCGTTTTATCACTTTGAGCGATATTGCAAAACAAATGAAGCTAGACGTCGCATATATATGCCCCAAGCTAAAATGTCATTACGATAATAGAGGATCACGGTTAGCATACGTCAGTTACATAAACTAAAGATATGATATATCACTGTATAAAATATGCCCAATTGTTCATCAATAATTAATCATCAAACAGTATAACTAAAAGCGCCTCTTAGATATGAAGTCGAATGCATTTCCGAATCAGGCTAAGAGTTATAAATATTAGTTTCCCCAGATAAGTGTGCATAATAAACTATTCCAAATATCTGTAGACCTATGCTGAATGCGCAATAGCTTTTCGAATCAGAATTTTTACACGAGCTGTGCATGAAGTCAATAAGCATGCTATTCTGCACTCAATCTCGATAATTAAATATGCATGACATTGCAACGATTGGGAACCGAATACTTATTATGATCATGATCATAAGTATTAGTATAATTAAATTGTATAATATGTATATTATTCCCATTTGAGAGACATACCATTTACCTTATTAAATACCATTACCATTAATTTTGTTAATTGGCCCTGCGGTGTGGCCGAACACTAGATAGAAAATATCATTGTTCATTATTAATTGCCCTATTTTAGATCCTAATTATTCTCTGCAACATGCAACTAGATAAGGATTGTTTCACTCCACAACACCCTATGGCTTGGTTAATAATCGAAATTATATCTTCCAATACTGGATTTAACATCGATATCAATGTTAAATGTGACATCACATTTAACATTGATATCAATGTTAAATGTGATGTCACTTCGCATTGTTTGCACTATAAATAAAGTTTATTTGCATCAAATGCGTGATTAACAGAAACGCAGATACAGAAAAATCTATAAATCTAAGGTAAACATAATCATGTATCAATAAATTAAAGAGTCAACTACCAATGCTACAATAATAGGCCTGTTCATGAATTCGGAAGAAATATAATCTCAAAGTATCTCTATATTTTACATTTTACCTGATATTTCGAATCCTCCAAATCGATTATTAACATTGACATGGATGCTAAATCCAGTCATTTGTAAACAGGGCCTATGATCTGTTATGGCGTCCGTGATTGTATAGATATTAGTCTAACATCCCTGACATCATCTCTGGATGAGGAAACGAACGTTAAACCTTTATTATTATTACCATTAACAGTAGAACGGCTTGTCTGTATGCAGTGTTTATTATACACTTTTCCCGTGTTGGGTTCTGGATATTTGAGAATAGTCCAACCGATAACTGCACGTGCTTCGTAAGAGCCGACTAACGCAGATACTGAGGAAGGCAATGGAAAGCACCTCAGAAACCTATATTTTCCTTGAACAAATGCATCATTTTAAGTGTGGAAAAGGTAAAGCCTTTGTGATGAGACAGATTTATTGGATTGGTCGATGGCGTGCTCATTAAAGAGAGAGATAATTGATTGTGTGTATGAATTTTTGCCTTGGACCTGTCACGTGGCAGAGCACTGGATAGATAGATAGTGTTTATACGGCTGTCAGCTATCATTCTATTTCTTTTCCATTCACGCCACCTACAGGCGCCGGCTGACGCAAGAAGCCATATTTACAATTACAGCAGAGTATTTTATTTTCCGTTGGTAGAGGACATGTCGAGAGTATGGAGTCCCTGCAATCTCATCGTGGTTGGTGAAATGTAAAGTGGAGATTGTGTGATAGAGTGGGAGAGAGAGAAAAAAAGAGGCAGACGGACAGACAGACAGACAGAGAGATGCAGGGAGACAGAAAACAGAGAGAGAGAGAGAGAGAGACAGTCAGACAGACAGGCAGACAGAGAGACAGAAAGAAAAGAGTGGGGAGCGAAAAACAGAGAGTTTGGGGAAAAAGATTAAATACATTATTTGTTTCGAGTAACTGAGGTTAGAACAAAACTGTAGGCCTAATGCTAAGAAACTACTGGAGACATGGTATAACAGGACCTCTAACGCCCGGATCGGGGCTAAAAGAATTTAGAATTGTCAACAGAGTTTCCGTTGTTATATTGGCACCAACAGGTTCCCCGCTTAGCTGCACATGAAATCATTTGCTGTATATTCCTCTGAGCCCTACTCATAACATGGCCTCAGCTACTTGTCACTTTACAGGAAAATGTTTATTTTCAATGTAATTTATCATTTACTGGAGACGACAAAGATTTCTTGCTTCCAGCTCGATAAAAAGAAGCATTGGAGTGTATGGTGTATTTATTGAGTTCCCAGGTGAAAAACGTCTTTCGTTTTTTTGCTATACGACTGAGCAGTGGCAGATCTAGGAACTTTTTAAACAAGGTGTCAGGTTTTTTAAATTTTAATTCGAGGGGCCCGGTTAAATAGAGGCTAATCGAGGGAGTAGGGTCCACAATTAGTATTTAAAGGGTCAAATTGTAATACTTTTACAATTGAGGAGGCCATAGCCCCCGTCCCCCCTCACGTCGAGGGCTGGGCATGGGCCCTCGGTCGGTGGTGGTTCTAAGCCCTTTGGCCCGTGGCCCTAAATTTTCATCTCCCCCCCTACAAAATTTTTCATGATTTAATATTGTTGACAAGGAGCATCAGT
>JAQFZF010000867.1:0-15626 GCA_034695365.1 Enchytraeus norvegicus | reverse complement strand
TAGTCTGTTTGAGACGTCCCTGACATCGCCTTCGGGTGAGGAACCGGACGTTAAATCCTCATTGTATTGTATTGTGTTGTATTGTATTGTATCCGTCATGGGGGTATTTGTCTTAATTGCTGGTTGCCTTTTTTAAATTATGTTTTTATATAAAATAGGTTTCTATCATTATTGCTTCTTTAAGTTGTATTTGAAAACGGATAAAAAATCCTTCCATTGAAGGTAGAGTTTTCTACGATTATGGTATAGATATAGGCTATCTGCATACATAAAATGTAGTCATTGTACACCGTCCTCCCCTACGTTTATACACGAAGTAAAAAGAGCAACACTTAAATAAAGAACGACGTAGCTATGTATTGAGGTGACTTTAAATAACACCTAATTTTTCGGCTAAAGGACTCTCTAGAATTAAATCTTTAATGGTCGTGAAGTCAGATATAGGTTAAAACACCTGTGTTACTGTATACACTGTTGTGCAATCAGTGTAGGCTACAGCTCATACACGAGTGTATAGTTATTCGCATAAACCTCATAAGTCTATTGACCCATGGGTAACTCTCCTCGGCCTGCGGTTGAAATGTGAAGTAGATGCTTACACATGATTATTATATCACTAGTGAAAATGCCTTTGATAAAAGGCTTTATAAATCACAATTCACAAAGGTGATTTTTTGGGGGGAGGAGGGCTCTGGCCCCCCAAACACCCCCCTCCACTCCCGCCAACCCACCATTCAATAGGGCTTCCGCTCTGCTGGAGCAGACCTACGGGCCAGACTTTGATACAAGCACATGACAATGACTCACACACAGATACCAGATATTGTCATATGACGAAGACAATAGACAACCAAGCGGAGCATCGTAGTCTCGATCAGTATACTGTATCACTGCGTAACTCGTAACGCGCAATGCCTAACGGTTTAAGGGAATTATTACTACAGGATATGCATATACATATGCAATAGTCATATGTCACTATTATGCAGCTGGTATTGACGTATAGGCCTACTCAGTACTCAATGACGGATTTAGGAATTATTGTTGCGATGATTGGTAACATTTTTATTAAAACAGATTTATATTTTTGACCCTCCCCCCCCCCCGTCTTTAATTGAGGCTTTAATTGAGGTCGATCGTCAATGGAGATTAAGGACTGAAATTGATATTTGAGTGGGTTAAAGTGTGATATTTAAAGTGTGACATTATCATTATTATACCACTAGAGAGATGAACTCTTTGCTATAGACCTATCCTACAATACCCTACACGTAACTATTCTCTACTTTTGATTGCAAGTGGGATGTGTATCGCAAAGCTATGATAAAGCATTGCGATCATTTATAGCGTAGTTAACTATATCGGCCGAGAGATGGTCAAGCTGAGGCTTTCGACTCGCGGACCCATATTCGGCTACTAACTAGGAGATTTTATTAATATTTGCTAGAGTCAGTAGGCCCACAAAACATGATTAGGCCTACTTAATTATAATAACTATAAATCCATTAATCAATTAGGCTATTTATTACATCTAAGTTGCATTTAAACTGAATTTCTTTTATTTTGAAACGAAAAGAAAATATTATTTCTAAATATTTTTCTTTAACAAATAATCGCATATTTATTGTAGGCCCATACACCTACTTTCTAAACTTATCTAATGCATATAACCTGGTGTATCCAACAGCACAATCTAATATTGCTTGATATATTGATTTATTAATTGATTTATTCCGGGGTGGTCAAGAGTACTTATTCAAAGAAATCGAAAAATTCGCACCCAATGTGGTTTCCGCAGTCGTGATATAAAACAAACCTAGCCCCACAGCGAAGAACACAACTGGAAGAATACGAAACTTGAAGCCAATTGTCAGCTGTTTCTAGATAGAGTGTTATTATCACGGGTCGTTCTGACAACCGTGACGCCTACTGCAAATTATCAGAGTAGAAGTGAATGTTGTGACTTTACAATGTATACAATTTGATAGTAGGCCTATAAGCCGATTTTAACAATTTGATAATATATTAATATCTTTACAACTGAGCCTCTAAATGTCTACTAAATCCTAATAATTGTCAACTGTACAATTGCTATCCTACCATACTTCTAACTGCTACACTGATTGTAAAAAGAATCAACATGTAGGCCTATAAAGCTATATCTGCTCCGTGCTACAAATACACCGTCTGTGACGGATCTGGCCGTGACGTATTCGTTAGTAATCCATTCTGATCAACTTATCGGAGAAGCTTAGAAAGGTAAAGGTCGTGTCCCATATTCGTATACCGAACGTAGCCGCGAAGCTGATCCCGATCCTGAGCGATTTGAGCAAAAGAAAGGAATAAATAGACAATGCTCAAGTCAAAGCGTACCGGTTTCCTTGACATCACCAATCCCACAGACTTTAGCGTCCGTTACGTTGGTCACTGTGAGGCGAGGTCTTTGAGAGGTAAGGGTGGAGCTATAGCGGAGGTGGAAAGGATCTGGAGGAGGTGCCCTGTGGAGGATAACCTAGTCAGGTTAATGGTGTCTATAACCGAGAACGGCATAACCATGAGAGTGTTCGATCCTAAGAGAGCTGCCGAGTTCGGTAAGTACAATGTAGATTTTTTCAATAAAGCAATCAATCAATCAGTCAGTCAAATCGATAAATTAAATGAACGGAGTTCGGTTAGTAGATCTAGATATTCCTGAAGTTATCATTTTTAAACATATATTTCCCGTGCAGTGGGCTGTTTGTAGCTAGTACTGCTTGGTAAGACAGGCTTTCAGTTCAGACATTGTAAATGTTGTTGGAGACATCGGCCTTATCGCAATTAAATGATGACATTGACGATAAATTAACACTGATTGATTGATACACCGCCATATAGAGCTGGTGACCGATGGATTTTGTACTTTGATTGACATAACCGTCCATGTCATTGCACTGTGTCTGGTCCTAAGATAGCAGCTAATACAGTTATTTAAAGGCTAAAGCCAAAGCCTGAAGCGCGTTTTATCGTTGACGAGTCGACAATAGGCCTATATCAGGGACGTCAAACGAGGATAAAGCCGAAATCAACGTCAGTTTCGCGACTCGTCGACTATATTAGTGACGGGCGAGCCTTGAGACTCGAACCGTGAACCTATTAAATAGTGTCTGACACTAAACTGATGTGCTAACTTTCTCAGCCATTCAATTCATTTTATGAATTTGATTGCTAATGATCAACAAATCGATCGATTGATAATAGTCAAATTCAATATTTTATCGTAATTTGTTGTACTGTATGATATGGCTTTGCTTTCATTCCTATATTGCATTGTGTAATTTTTCTGATACCGTCATCAGATGATGAAACGAACATTAAATCCATATATTGATTGGTATATTTTAATGCACAGAACCCCTAAGCTTTCAACTGCAAGGCATCGCATACGCATGCGCAGACCGTTGCCAGGGTAACGGGTTAGTGTTCGCCTGGCTGGCCAATAGCGTGCGAGGATTGAGGTCACGTGAGTGCTACGCCGTACTGTGTGACTCATCAGACCAGGCCAGGGCCATGGAGGAGGCCATCTCAGCAGTGTTCAAGGAAGCCAGGAGGGCGCTGCAGAGAAAGAGGGTCCCCAGGCCAATTTCCACCTCAAGCACCCCCAGCGATGATTGGCCCTATGGGTGGGAGGATGACCTGGAGAATATACAGGAAGTGGATTGCAGGCCGGAAGCAGTATTCTCACGATCTACGTCTTCGGGAAGTTACTCGTCGTCCTTGACCACCGTGAAGAGTTCCGAGAGTCTCGATGACGTCATGCGCTAGCCTATTCTTGAGTCTGTGACGTCATTGAGTAACAGACAGGATGTTTTTGAAAGTTTGCAAGCTTCAGTGCATCATCCCCGTTAGTCGCCTCTTAGGAATACTTATTTGTGAATTAGGTGTAGGTCCACGAGACTGGATGCTAAGAAAATCGTCATCGAGAATGTTGTAATAATTTAAAACCGAGACTTTTGCTAAGGTGGAGAGAGAACGCTTGCGCTAATAAGAGGAAGACAATATTAGAGAAATTACTGGAATCTAGCTAATGGACTTGCATTGTTTCTGATCTCGCTTTCTCTATGTAGGCCTATTGGCAAGTATGTTCTGGTATTATAGAACCGTTGCACAGTCTGCTCTGGAAGTCCCTGATATCGCCTTCGGGTGAGGAACCGAACGTTAAATTTTCATTGTATTGTATTGTATTGTTTTGTAATCGATCCGGTAACTATTATCAAATTAATATATTCTGAATTTCAAATGTCCTGTGATTCGCTGATAGAGGATTGGTTTATCCCTAGCTGTCATTCACTTAGGTACGATGTCTGATCGCCATATCTATTATAATGATCTGTAACAGATAATAATAATAATAATACTAATAATAAAGATTTAAAGTCCGTTTCCTCATCCAGTGATGATGTCAGGGACGTACCAACAGCCTAGCAACAGCTGCTAGACTGCATAGCAACAAACCCGACGGTTAGACAATTTTATAATAAATAGGAAAATAGTTCAGAACCCTTGGTCTGGAAAACTCAAGGTGAAGCTTAGAAAATGGCCATGAGCGAATTCAAAGAATAGCTGACTAGAAATTAAATATTTCAGCGTATACTCATCATTAAACCGGCTTCCTAACTTAACTGTATGGATAATGTACAATATATTCAACCTCTAATTGCGAAATCGTGTACTTGATCATAGTAGAATTATGTACTTGTTTCGTTGATAACGCCACAGGTGCTGCTTGGCGACTAATGTAACACGAATCACAGAACCCTGCTATAACCAATCTAAGTCGAAAACTGGTTTAGTCAGTTAGCACATCGATTTAGTGTCCGACTCAAAGTTCCATAGATTCAAAGTTCAAATCGCGCTGCTCACCCGCCACTGATGTCGCCGCTACGAGGCGTAAACTGACGTTAAATTCGACTTTAAATTTTTTTTTTCGGAGGGTAAGATTAGGCTTTGAGTGTAAGGTTATCTTCATTTACTGTACTTGTATCTTAAAGTAAATTCCCAAACGAGGCAAAGTAATGAGTAAAATAGTATACATGTATCGCGGGCCTACCTACGGAGGCAAACCCTGCATTTCATTCTTTATTTACTGCTGCTGAAATCCTTCAATACCTTTTAAACTTCTACTGCAAACAACAAGCAATGGCAAATATCATCGTCACTATTACAGTAGATAACTGCCTACCCTGTCAATGGGCATAACATTTCTGAAGGGCAGAAATCTTTTCCTCAATAAGTAACTTCCAACCCTGTCAATCATTCTCTTTGCTTCGGTTCTGCCTTTCAATATTTGGTCATACTCGCCATTTTGATTTAACTCAACCTTATTTTCTTTACTGCCATTCCTCAACCTGCCAATAAAGCTATTACCCCCATCTCTACTGTCGCCAAATCCCGATGTTTTTTCGTTTAAATCTCCGTTAATGACGCCAAGTATAAGTTTCGACTCTTCTAACTTTCCCGGTTTTGTTTCGTAATCTTGTAAAAAGTTGCCTGTAAGTAGATCACCGTTTTCCGTGCCGTCATTTGCGTCATCGTTGTGGTGTGGTAGCGCGCTTGACGCGTCATTCGCGTTATCGGTGCGTTCCTGAGACGCGTCAGTGGGTGCGCGAGTCTTGACCAGCCATCCTGGCACACTATTCACTGCTCGCACTGACCTCTGCTGAACATTGTTGACGTGATGGCGCGTTCCTGCGGCCTCGACCGACCTGAAACGTAGTCAATCAAACAATTA
The DNA here is from genome assembly GCA_034695365.1 of Enchytraeus norvegicus. Classification (NCBI taxonomy): domain Eukaryota; kingdom Metazoa; phylum Annelida; class Clitellata; order Enchytraeida; family Enchytraeidae; genus Enchytraeus; species Enchytraeus norvegicus. Next base: position 9,859 of record JAQFZF010000867.1, on the reverse strand, counting down.
ACCAATCAATCCTTCAGTCAATTAATCGATTAATCGATCAATCTTTTGATCGGTAGATCAATAAATCCATTAGTCAATATATCGATAACTCATTCAATGGATCTATCGATCACTTAATCAATAAATCAGTCATTTAATCCATCGATCAATTAATGTATCAATCGTTGAACAGATCGATCTGGCAGGAGCCAGTAGCTACATCGGTAAGGTTTCCGACTAGGGATCAGTATGTACGGGGTTCGAATCCGAGGCTCGCCCGTCACTGATATCCCTTTCGTGAGATGAAACTGACGTTAACTACGGCTTTATGCCTTCTATATGATTATGAATGCATGCGGTTATGTGTTGTATATGGTTATGTGTGCATGTGGCTATGTGTTGTATGTGGTCATGTGTGCATGTGGTTATGTGTTGTATGTGGTATGTGTGCATATGTTACGTGTGCTTATGGTTATGTTTGCATGTGGTTATGTTTGCATGTGGTTATGTTTGCATGTGGTTATGTGTGCTTGCGGTTATATGTGCATGGGTTATGTGTGCCTGTTATTATGTTTGCATGTGGTTATGTGTGCTTGTGGTTATTTGTGCATGTGGTTATGTGTGCATGTGGTTATATATTTTATGTGGTTATTTGTTGTATGTGTACATTGTGTAGTGGATGTGTTGCTGGTTTTATTAGTACACAATTTATCAATTTAAATTGTTTTTATTCTATTTCTAGGTTTATTCCCGAGTCAGCAGTATCAATGCTCTATAAGCAGTGCTAATCGACTGGGCAGCAGTAATGCTTCTAATGCTGCCACCTTCACTACTAGCGGTATATATTATGATTTTTCCTTACAAAGTTCAATAATAAGGTCTCTCGTCAATTTTTTGCTTTATTATTATCTGGGATAATGCGAGCACGTTATATCAATTTCCCTGTTTTATTTTTATGTAGTTTGAGCAATGAGTTTTACTATAGTATTTTTTGCTTTATCACGGCTTTAGATGGTGAAACATTAAAGAATTGTGCAGATCGACAATTAATGGCGCAATAAATCATATAAAAAGGTAGTGAAACAATGCATTAAAAACAGAAGATATCTGTATTATAAATAATGGCACCTGAAAAGTGGAATCTTATGAAATAAAATGGATGCATGCCTACATTAACCGGTTTATCATGCTTAGGATAATGTATAATTTTATAGCATATACCAGTAGTTTGTGAATTTATGAATACATTAAGTTAGAGGATGTCAATATTTCTGTAAATCCTTCATAGACCTAACAATTTCTTTCAATCGTTCGGCTATGCTCTGATCGGTATATTATTCACTACGGTACGTATCTAGGAAAATATTTTACATTTTTGCACTTTCTGCAGTCAAAATTTATTAAAATGCTGAATTTATTAGCACAAATGATTTATTAATTGGCGGTTTCTGCTGTTGTAGCCTTCTATTTCCGTCCCATATACATAGCAAGTCATTTTAATCTCTACGAATCTTCACCAGTTTATTGATTTTCCTGTAGTATTTTATCTACTCTTTGTTCGAATCAAGTTTTATTTTCCATTACTACTTTTCAATTAACATATTGTATTATATATTGTATTATTGTATTATATATTATTGTTATGTATTATGTATTATGTATTTTTATGTATTACTGTATATATGGTATTATATATTGTACGTTTCATTGGTATATGCACATTTACTTTATTAGTTTGTACTTATCAGGTATCATCATTTACAGTAGGCTATAACAAATAATTTCCGTGTTGGATCCGGGAAACTTGAGAATAGACTAACTGAAACCTGCACGTGTTTCGTAAAAGCTGACTAACGCAGATACTTCACACAGAGGAAGGTAACGGGAAACCACCTCGGAAGTCACAATATATATTCCCAAGGAAAATGTTACATTTTGGGGTGGCAAAGCCTAAAGGCATGACCTTTTGATGGGATTAACTTAATGATCGATGGGTTGCTCACTAGTGAGCGTGAAAGCGTACTGTGTTTCAGAATATGTACCTTGGACCTGCCATTTGGCAGTACACTAGAGAGAGAGATAACAAATGAAATTTATGTTTTGTTTATGTAAATTCAGTACCTTTTTATATTACTTATTACGCTGATAAGTGTCGATTTGTGTACGCGCTGTTTGTATCAGCCATTATCATTTCATCCATTATGATTTAAAAGGAATGTAGAATTTTCAAATTCATGTTTTTTAACAGATTTTCAGCTTCCTTCTCTTCAGTCTATCCAGTATGACAGTAAAACTTGCAATCTAACTTTTCAAGCTCTACCAACCCTCTCCCCTGACACCACCTGCCTGAGATCCTACATCAGCTACCAGGGGGTCAGTGAGGTCCAGGCCTCCCCTGCCTGCGACCAGGTGACTGGGGGAGAGAGGGTGTGGTGGGCGACCCTAGCGGGGGTGGATGGGTCCAGGGAGGTGACGGGGGTGCATGCCTCCTTGTGTCTTAAGAGGAGGGATGATGTTTGCGGAGGGCAACAAATTGCTGCTTTCTGTATGTTCACTATTTCATTTAATATAAAATTCATAAACAGTTACTTACCTTTTTTACTGTATTTTATTTATATTTTAACCATTTGTGTTTCTAGATTTTCAGCTAACTCATTACTATGTTTTATTTTCACTTTAACTATTTCCTGTTGGAACTGTCAGCATGTGTGCATAGTGTAACTATCCGTGCTGATTCCGGAAAAGTTCAGAATTTAGAACAGCTCAAAACTGCACGTATCGTAAGAGGCTAGTAACACAGATGCAGTAGTGAAATGCAGAGTGGTATGGGGTTAGGGACCGTTTCAAAATTTATTTTATCTGGGCCTATTATATTAGATTACAATCAATATTTAATGCATTTCCTGACGTCGTGACGTCCCTGACATCACCTTCTGGTGAGAAATCGGACGTTAAATCCTGATTGATTGGCTTTTTGTATATTTTTTCATTTTCCGCCTCGGTATCTGTGCGAGTCGCAAATCTCACAATCGTGTATCAAAAGCAAAGGTACGATTAATCATGGAGTGGTGAAATATAATAATAAAAACACAACAGCAACTAAGAAATGAAAGTAGCTTGTGCAATTGTTCATTTATGTCATTTGTGAAAATAACATAAAATTTTCTGGGCCAGGAAGCATCCTTGTTTAAGACCCAAATAATTGACAATGGAGAGTCAAGTAACCATGAAGTAAAGGGCCAAATCTGATCTGGCAGCCTAGACCTCTGCAAGTCTGGAATTTGATTGACCAATTGGGTATTAACAAAGAAATTAGTGCCAAATGGTTATCAACTCTTCACTGCCGTATTTGCGTCAGTCACCTCTTACGAACATGCGCAGTTTTCGGTGGGATCAATTTGCAATTTTCCCGAACACACTTTATACCAAAATGTACTGATTAAAAAAGACATATTTATTAATCATGTCTTTACAATAAGTATATTTGTATTTTACAGTGTCTGAGCACGACGTACCAGTGAAGACAATCATTATAGTGGTGTGTGTATGTGGGGGCGTGGTCTTGATCCTGTCAATCATTCTTATAGCTCTCTGCTGTCGGCGATATTACAACAGAAGTAGGCCTACGGATTTTATTTATTTTTTGCTATTAATTTAATTTTTTTATTTTTATATTAAATAAAAATGTATATATATTTAAGATTATAAGCTGATATCTATATGGCCTAATTTTATCAGCTAAATAGAATTTAACTGAAATGGAATTTATAAACATATGCACTGTCTACTGGTCGAGTTTATGCGCTTAAGTATAAATGCAGTTTTTGCATTATCTTACATAGCTGGAACATACCAATTTTAACAATGGAAAATACATAATAACTTTAGAGATTTTCATGTAAATTTATGTATCTCTATTATCTGCGGATTGTATCTTTTGTTGAATGGGATTGATCAGAAATTCAAGTAGGCCTAACTAAACTGTAGTTTTCTAATTTTCATAATAGACGAAAGTTCCAATTATTTTAATTCCTATAGTGTCTGGGCAGCAGCGCTCGATGATGAGCACATTCTACTCCAATCAAATTCAATCAATCAATCAATCAATGAGGATTTAACGCCCGGTTCCTCACTCGAAGGCGATGTCAGGGATTCCAGATTAACCAATAACTTAAAATCAGGCGTTCAACGTTAACCACAATTTCTATGATGCTTTCAAAATGGCAATATAGGCCTATAGTTCTAAACAATTTTCCTTTACCTTACACTTTACCTTACACTATGTCTGCATCAGTCGGCTCTGGCAATTGAGTACATTTTTCGGCTGGTCAATTCTCAAGCTTCTCAAATTAAGCACGGGGAATATATATAACTAGTAGAACAGCCCGTAATACGGGTGTACAATAATTTTAAAATGAGATAGGGTCTCCCCTCCACTAGTGGGGTGGACAGACTAGTAGTTATATTATTGTTGAAGCCGTCCCTGATGTCATCGTCAGGTGCTAAAACGGACGTTATGTTTGCATTAATTGAAATTCGCATAAATGATTAATTCTTACTGAACATTGATAGCAATGGCCGGAATTATACTAGTTTTGTTTTTTAAGTGCCACATAAGTGGTACCAAGCAGGCTATAATATAGCTGGAGATAATGTTTTCTGCCATGTTTGAAGCAGGCCAGGGTTCGATGGGTGTATGTGAGTGGATAGCTCTGATTGGTTATTCAATTGTAAGAAAGCCACTGATTGGTTTAGCGTATTTGAAATCTAACAGCTGATTGGCTGGATTTAAGAATACGGAAAAAGTTTCTCAGTTAAGCGGGGCTTCAAATGTTGATACAGCGGTATATAGTAAATGCTCCATCCGGTTAATAGAATATCCTTGAGTGGTGCCAACAATTTGTCTGTTTTTCACTTTATACAATCATTACTTTTTAATTCAAATATAACAGATTTAAAGTCTAATTATAGGATCATAGTACAAACTAATTTTGAACAATTGTAACAACGATAAAGACTGCATAATATGTTGAGAAACTCTGTATTCTATCTATAATTATACTTCAGCATATGATATAACGCTTAACTATAGGGTATACAGGCACGCTGTTAAATGTTACTAGTTTTTAGGTTTATTTTGATTTGATTGGTTTTTTTTCTTGCATTCCTTGCCTGTGCACTAATTATGTCTGTTTCTTTGCCCAAGTGGCGTAATAAATATTAATATAATTATTTTTATCAAATAAAAATCAAATAATAGTCTAATATATAATAGACTATATGTATTCCATATAGTCTAATTATCTGACGACGACCTGTCACCAATAGTTGCAGATTAATCGATTTATAAATGAATGGATTGATTTATTAATGATTTGTTGGGTTATATTGCTTGATTGAGGGTTGATTGATTCTCTCGACTGATCCGTTGACTTGAAGCTCAATTGATTGATTGATTGATTGATTGATTGATTTGTTGTTCTATAAATTGATTCATGGATTTATGTATTATTCTCTGTCTCTCAGTGCACTGCCTAACGGCAGGTCCATGGCATAGTACATATTTGTATTTCATATTTTCCCGGAGATAATTTTGATTCTGAAGTGGGTCTCCTTAGGCCTATCCTCAGTGACTGCGTTAGTCTTTTACGAAACACGTCCAGCCATCGGCTGGTCTATTCTCAAATTTTCCATATCCAACACGGTCATTATTCTACTGCTTGATTAATCACTAAATTCAATGATTGACACATTGACCTTCGTGACACGAAGAGACGCTCATATTGATTGATTTGATTATAGGACAGCCTGGAGGGGCCGGAGACACAGGACCCCAGGGTCTGCCTGGCACCCCTGGAGATCGTGGCATGCAGGGCAACCCTGGGCTGGATGGGAACCCTGGAGCTCCTGGTCTCAAGGGTAATGGTGGGCTGCCTGGATTAGATGGGTTACCTGGAATGCCTGGACTGCGTGGAGATAGAGGTTCGTTCATCGTTTACTGGAGCTTAGCAATTTATTTTTCTATATCATTGCAATACATTATTCTTGAAGTTTTCTAGCATGAAATTGATTTAAGTTTAAAGGTACAATATAGTTTACCCTAATTATGTGACATGGACATCTTCATAAGTAGAATACTGATCCCGCGTTGGGTCCGGGAAATTAGAGAATAACCCAACCAAAACTGTACGTATTTCGTAAGAGCCGACTAACGTATATACTGAAGAAGGAACGGGAAACCACCCCAGAAACCATATATTCCCAAGCCAGGGGCTACAATACATTTTAGGCATGGTAAAGGCACAGCCATTTTGATGGGATCAAATTGTTAGTCGATGAAGTGCTCCTCGGGGAGCGTGATAAAAGACTTGAAAATTGAATGTGTACCTTGGACCTGCCATTTGAAGTACAGAGAGAGAGAGAGAGGATACTGTTGTATTAAATTTTAACTATGATCTTACACTTGTCCGTCTCAGCTGTTACTGCAGTTACGGGTTTGACCACTGGGTAATGCCAGCAATTCAAAATCTACATTACTGTACAATATCATGGCTGTGAAATGAGGTGTTTCATCTGCTATGGCCAATTTTATGTTACTGAGGTATAATTGACAATTTTAGGTACCATGAGACTCAGGTATAAAAAATAATTATATTTATCTGACTGACAAACGTCAAGGGTGACGCCAGACGTATGCGGCCAGACTGGCCAGTACAGTAAAGCAGTATGGCCAAGGCCCTACTGCTTTTTCTAGCAGTGCGACCTTGCATTATTGTTGTCGTACCACTTTATCCCTTGTCAAGATGTGTAGCAGTACAACTTTTAGGCACATTTTCATGTAGTTCTAACCACATTCAAAATCATTAATTTCATCCGTTCAAAACCTTGACAGCAAGGGTGCAATGAGTGTCATGGGATTGGAATATAGTAATTATAGTTAGATGTGTGTCCTTTTTGCAAGTCAATATCTTAACAAATTAACTGGCCCTACCAGTTTTGATCGTGATTCGGATATTCCTTTGTGTGGCCGTACCACTTTTCTTGACCTGGCCATACCACTTCTGAGTGATGGCGCCACCACGTCAGACAGACGCACATGCCTACAAAACACTATACATGAAATGTCATATTGATTTATCATATCAACAAGGTATAGGCTAATGTCTACTTAATATTCCTATTTGCATACTTGCTAACTCATAACACCTCAGAGCTATGAATAATCAATCAATCAATCGAGATCGATCCAACGCTCAATAACTCAATCAATTAATCAATTAAAGACAACTAGACAATGCAATCTATAGCCTTGCATCAGAATGCCACAACCGGTGTGGATTCTGCTGTCCTCTACAATTTGAAGGACCAATTAATCGTTGGTCATTAACACAATTACAACTCTGACGTGTTGCGACAGAGAGTATGCAATACAATACTATGCATACGAATTTAACGTCCGGTTCCTCACCCGGGACGCCTCAAGCGCACTGGGCAAGCAGTTCCATATCGCTAGAACACTTTACCAATATATAGATCTATGAGAACGCGAGATCTGAAACGGTGCCAGTCCATTCCATTAGCCAGGGCTAGAAAGTATGAAACACCCCCACACATAGGGCGATATTACATGCACATTGCACAAGGTATCTCTGATATTGTTACACATACGTCCCTGGTATCATCGTAAGATAATGAAACGGACGCTAAATCCATATTGTACATTGTCACACTGATGGTATGTGGTGTGTTTAGGTGATCGTGGTACCCCAGGTAACAGAGGTCAGCCAGGGATATCCAGGCCTGGACTTGCTGGAGACCTGGGAGAGCCTGGAAGACCTGGAAATCCTGGACTGGCGGGCATGAAAGGAGATAACGGTAACTCAAATGTATTCTAATAACGGTTTAACATCAGTCTCTTATTCCAAGGGTGACGATCACGTGGCTAAATCGTTATACAAAATTAATCTAAACTATAATTATTATTCCGATTTTTATTATGCTCAATATATTATGTTGTTTAATGACCCTTCTGCCGGGTTTGAACCTCTGAAGTAATGTTGACGTTAAATATTAATCAAATAAAAACTACTTTATGTCACAGAAAAGATAGTAGACCCACCCTGCAGCATTGGGCATACACGGTAAGCGTGATAAATGATGCAAAAGCCTGTAAAAAAATTACCATACAAAGAGGATATTTTACAGCGCCTTAATATACAAGGTATCTCAGAGGCATTATTGCAGTGAAGAGAAAAGCAACATAGCCTATGGGCTGTAGACAATGTGCAAAATTGCTTACAATTCTGAAATTTTTGGCGACCTGAATGGATCAAATACACAAGAGAATTGGTCAAGTACGCAAAACAACTTTACTCTTCACTGCATTCACTATCTATGAGAGTCGGTCTTACGAAGCATGTGCAATTTTCGGTTGGTAGCAACTAACATGGTAGCAATAAGTGCCTGGATTACGAGGGGCCCCCGTGCTCTCCACAACTAACGTTCTAGACTCCTAAAGATCATGAATCGACCTTCTGAACTGCCGAGAAGACCAATTAACAGTTATTCAAGCCAGTAATTGCACAGTTTAAATATTCTGGTTACATATTGTTATTAAACGTTGTTGTAATGTTTAGGGTTGCCCGGTGTGGACGGGCTGAACGGACAGAAAGGGGAGCCGGGCAGGGCTGATAGGGCGGGACAGAGGGGCGATAAGGGCTTCCCGGGCATGCCTGGGACACCCGGTAAGTTTCCTCAATCCTAATCTCTACTCAGAATAATACTCTACTTATTAATTATCAACCAATTTATAAATCAATCAGAAGTTTTTATATAGCGCACTCTTAGCTTAGGGCTCAGTAATATAATTGTAATTAATCTGTAATTGTAGCCCTAATTCAATGCAAATTCTATTTTCAATGCCTGGAACTGAATGTCCTTATTACACGGTAAAGGCAGAGATTCAACAGAATGCTGACTCTAAGGTTCGGAGCCGATCCCATGTTGAAACGCCATCAGAACACAGTTGACAATTGTTATTAATCTGTCGGCTTTGCTGCTGCAGATCGCCAGCCCAACTTTCGATCCATTACGATTCATACGCAAGGCCCTTGCTTCTTCTTCATTATCCTTAATTTTTACGAACCTACCACGGCGGAATATCCTCAAGCGGATGACGGATTATGACGTGTTTGGAGGGGTTGTTGAATCCGGGATAACACTCCATTCACAGATTGAGTAACCTCACGAGACGGCTTAGCTGTCTGAAAGCTGAGGGTTAACCCTGAGGGTGAAACCTGAGGGTGAACCCTGTACCTTGTCAATGAGATGATAGAGTATGGTAGCACCACAGCTGACATCCTGGGTGAGCAACAACTACAACGTAATATTGAATTAATGTACATATTGAATTAAATTGATCTTTATTTCACACTAATCAAGTCACTGAAACATGCACAAGTAAACAGTGAGTGCGAAATGGGACACAGGTCTAAGACCTCGGTGTAATGGTAATGAAATACGTATGATGAAATGGCATATATGCTGACGACTGCTACTTAATTATTCCTGCAAGTAACTCAAGCGGCATCTTGACAGAATTGACTAATGTCAATGACTGGGCCGCAACTAACAACCTTGGCCTAAGTCTTAATATTAAAAAGACTCAATAAATTATTATCTACAAGAGTAAGCATACCATGATTAATGATCCAGCTGTAATCCCTGAGATTACAAGGGTTAAACACTTAAACATCTTGGGAGTTACTGTAGATGAAATGCTAACTTTCAGCGAACATGTTTCTGTGAAAGTTAGTCAAGCACATCAACAATTGTACGCTTTGAAGGCCCTCAAAGCCCATGGTCTCTCAGGTACTGCACT
>JAQFZF010000866.1:0-15628 GCA_034695365.1 Enchytraeus norvegicus | reverse complement strand
GGTTAGATGAGTAAAGTGGGGGATTCATGGCCAAAAAACAAAAATTAGGTAAGTGGGTTGAGCGCCGACCCCCCAGATCAAAAATTTTCTCGGCGCTCCCACTGTAAATCCTGAGGGAGGGGGGGGGGGGTTGAACTCCCCCAGGAAAATCCCACACTGCATCGGCTACAGCCAAATATAATAAAGTTGACTGGGTAACGAGTCCCATCAAGGTGACAACAGTGAGACACTGCACTGATACAGTATAACGAACCCCGCATAGTATAACTGACCGCTCATACAAAAATGCACAGGTTTTTAACATTACAGTAAAACACATTCATTTATAAATAACATAAGCGTACCTGTAGACATTCAATGTTCATTAACCATATTTGAACATTGAAACTAATTGGGCACTGCAATTCAAGCTATCATAACTTACTTTAAATATGTAGCGTACGGTAGCATGTGCAAAAATTCATCCCCCCCCAAAATGGTACTTTAACATTTGAAGCATGTAAAAATTATTCCCCCCAAAACCAAAAGTTGCTCCTCAACTTTTAGCGGTGTTGGCACCCCTGGGCAGCGGTCTGTTCCATTGCTTCTGTGTAGGCCTACTAGACCATTTGGTCTCTCAAGTTTAAGACTAACAAAGGCCTTGCCATATCTTTTGTGGCCTATGGCATGCTAGACTACTTTTCTCTTCGCTGTTCCAAAAAGAACTTCTGACTTCTGAGACGCCTATGCTATATAGGGGCGCTGTAAATGTCCCTTTGTATTATATAGTATTTAATGTGTTATGCCATTTAAGGCCTCTTTACATTTATGTGCATTATTTGACTTTTCTTTCACTTTCATTTTCATTTTGATCCTTGTATCCAACACTATCGAATTAGTCTTTTGTTAGATGTTTAATTATTTTATTAGACTGCTTAGATTTTACATATTTGCTCAAATCTAATCTGCAATGTGTTGAGCAGCTTCGCAACTTTTAAGTCTTTACAGCTGTTATATGACGTATCTCGATTTATGTCTATTTTTGCGCGTAAATAATGATTTTAAATGGGGAGTGTTACTGTGTTATTATTATCTCTTATGATGATAATTCTCAATTTTGTTTCGCACATGCTCACTGTCATTTTAGTCTACATGTAAAACAAAGCCTGTCTTAATCAATCTTACATAATATTATGTCTATTCTTAAACTAATGTTTGTTTTTGTTTTATTGTATAATCGTCCTAATTAAAACCCTGTGTTGCTGTTTTGTAGGTCACTGAGCCTACTAACATGGCGTGGGTTACTTTGTCGTGGTATATCATATATCATATCGTGATTTGGCTCGTTAGAAGCATTTGTCTACTTAATCTGCTTGCTTCAAATATTCTACTTATCTGGTATTTCAGATGTTGCCGGAGACGTCCCTGATGTCGTCGTTAGATGATGAAACGGACGTTAAATTCGCATTGATTGATTGATTGATTGTTTGATCCTCCATTGTTCAATTTAAAGAAACTATGTTGATTAGAAGCGGCTCTTTTTAAGTATACTGATTGATTGATTGATTGCTTAGCTGAGGTGAGCTAATATTGTTCTCATTGTTATTCTCGACGTCCCTGACATCGCCGTCGGGTGAGATACCGGACATTAAATCCTCATTGATTGATCGATTGATTATAACTTATCGTTATTTCATACAAGATATACGTACATGCTCGTATTCTGAAATCTCGCTGATTAACATCACCATTTGACATTAAAGAGTGCACATTGCAGAAAGCCCAGATACACGATTAACCTGCCAGTCACCGGTATGCATCTTTCCCAAGTATGCTGGCGTTGTCCTTTGTTAGAACACATTCCTCAGACACCACAATTACACAGCATACCACTAGACTACAACGTAGCAAATTTATTTGTCATTTATATATTTAGTTATTTGTCACAACATACAAATTATTGTTACACGAGATATCGATAGTAGGCCTACACGTGAACGGAGATGAAGCCAGAATTGGCTCTTTCATATCCGATTTAACTAATAACACAAATTTTATAACGTTAATATGATGTTGCTTTACTGTTTTCTTGCAACATTTCTTTTTTGCTAGTCCTGTTTGGGTGGGCAGGCTGGTAGTTTCAATACGTTGGAGACGTCCCTGAAATCATCGTCAGATGATGAAACGGACGTTAAATTCTCATTGATTGATGTTGGAGTTGTATTTATTCGTAGAGAATTGACCATAAAAGCTAGAAAGAAAACTAGTAGAGCATTTTCTCTTACGTGCTATTTAAGCAAGGCCTCCTACACGGGTCCACGTAAATGGCAACTCGTTGAGTGTCGAGACTGCGAAAAGAAAAATCGATGTGAGATTTGTTTTAATTAAATCGCTTCCAATCAGTGACGTTAATAATGTACGGCCGTTAGCCGGACGGCTAAGCCTCGAATATACCAGCCTTGTTTGTGTCCAAGCATGGAGTATTAATAGACTAGAGTTTTAAATTTGATTGCTTGTTTCCATAGTCTATTATTATTTTATTTGCTATCCTTGTTCTCTCTCTCTCTCTCTCTCTCTCTCTCTCTCTCTCTCTCATGCTGAAGTAGAAGTGATCAAACGTGTTACAAGTCCATTTCTCCGTAATTGAACGAAAATAAAACTCTTTTTTGTGTTCACTTCATATACGCACGCCCATACGAATAAAACAATAATCAAATGAAAGGGCAATAACAATATCATCAAACTGATATCTAAGGATTAAAATATAACATCGCAAAATGGAGGCGCTCCACCCGGTTTATTATAGCACCTTTGTGCAGGATTTAGACGGACGGAGTGGACGTTATGCAACGCTACGTGGACTTCCAGCGAAGAGGAGGTTAATTAATTCCAGGCTTGCTTAAAACAGGATGAGTACTGGAGGCCCGTGAAGTGAAACAAATCATCTCTAATCATTTGATTCACCCACCTCTCCTCTCATGATTCAATGTCAATGAGTTAATATCACTCTGCTTGAAAACAATAGAAATTGAAATAAGTCAAATCAAACAAGATTTAAGGACCGGTTCCTCATTTGAAGATTATATCATTTCAGCGTTATTATATTTCATAACAGGAAGATATAATTACCGTATGCATATTCTATTATATGGGTTCGGTATTTGGGATTTTATATTTCAATTCAATCTGTCAACGCAGATAGTTGCATGACATTAACTTACAAATAATATACATGTACAATTAATGATGGTAAGGAAACATACGAGAAAAAAGCTGACGACATAGGGCCTACCTATATTGATCAGTATGACGTACCGGTGAAAGTGTATCTGCAGGTGCGATGTACGAATCACTGGGCCAATCGCCACTGCTATTGTCTTCGGGCTGTGAAAACGACGCTAGATCCGGGTTGAGGGATATAGAACCGGTTTAAATCTATTCATAATCGAAATCAAACCAATTTATCCAGTGATCTTTCAGATGACGGATTCAAAGCACACATTCATACGCACGTTCTTCTATATCGTTCAATATTGAGCACACCGTCACGAACATGACAGAGGTTCTGTCGTAATTCTATGTTGCAGAGAATGTCAAGTGTGATATGAGAAGACCGACGTTAAATCTGTAATTCGATATGCGATGATCGATGCAAAATCAGTATTACATCCAAGTCAAGTGCTGAATTGACATATCAATGTACTGTTACAGACGACGGTAGCAATCCTGTTGTAGTTATTGCATAATGCATATATTTGTAATAACTACAAGTACTTAAACTGCAACTTGTATGGCCCTACCATTAAATTTCATACTCTAGTTCAGTTATTCTCAAACTGTGGGTCGCGACCCATAGGTGGGTCACCGATTCCTTTCAAGTGGGTCGTCGAGTCTCAGAAAAATAATTTTTTTAAAGAAAATTATTTTAAAACAAGTCTACAAGGATCAAACTATTATTTTTGTATGCCATGAAGATTTACACTTTTCACGTACATAAGATTTTGTATGACTTTAATGCAAGTTACACATTTATAATTTTGAAACGCTTAATAGCCTATAGTAGATCCGTATAAAAATGCTTAGTGGGTCGCGACGCGACTAGACTTTTATATTTTTACTGGGTCGCGATCTCGTAGAGTTTGAGAAAAGCTGCTCTGGTTGATAAACTGAATGTCCTGATTTCAATGTCCTGTTACTAGTGTTTTACATGTATTAATATTGCTATTTGTGCATAATAATTGCATCATTATGTCATGATGATTTGTTAGTAAACTACTAGTCACTACTACAACTACATCAAAGTCAAATGCTGAATTGATAGATACGCACGTTCAGCCCTTACCATGCTCTGCTATTCTTTATTACTGGCCAGAGCCATGTCACTTGATAAGGGCGGTGGTGTGAAAGTGACGATGAACCTTAAATTATAGAGCGCAGTCTCGGATCGTTGGCTCGGGTTATGGTTTGCGCATGACCGTGTGAGCGTGACATTGCTTTAAAAGTGCTGGAAAGATGCATCCGAGGACCCAGGATCCGAGAATGTTGTATGGACAGGATGATACACTGTCATATTCATTCTTTGTATACACTTAGACTCTTTGTATACGTAGGTATTTTATTGTCTTCATTTGCGAAGCTTTCCTTCAATTTGTTTAGAAAGCATACTCATAAGCGGATAATTGAGGGAAAGCCTTGCAAAGGAAGACAAAGAATTACCTATACAAAGAGTCTCAGTGAGTGGATGATTGTTGAAGAAGTAGAAATGATTAGATTTACGGGAGACAGAGATATTTGAAAAGCCATGACCGTCAAAGCTGGGATCCTGCAGGACAGCTGAAAGAAGAAGAAGACGACATAGTTCTATCATATGACGAATCTATGCGCACTTATGAAATATGAAATATTTCGTCCCTGACATCGCCTTCAGGAGATAATTGGTTTCCAAATATGGCTGTAAATGAAATTGGAATAGTCCCATATCAAACCCCTTATACCAAACCCATATAAAAAAGCTCCAACCAAATCTTGGTTACCTAACCAAATCTCGAAACATTCCGGATGAGAGCCAACCGTCATTCCAGCTTATTTTATCATCAGGGGTGGATCGGTCATGTTGTAAGGACACATGGGAGAGTTTAAGTCTCGCTTCATGGTGCATGGTTCTTATATGATCTCATGAATAGTAAGAGAATTCTTTCAATACACATGTTTAGAAAAGCGAAACAAAAAATTTATTTATGAAATTTAAGATTTGAAGTAAAATTCTAAGCTGTGATAATATATTTTAAGCGACATCGGCATAATGGGCATACCTACACTGCATGTAGGCCTACTTAAAAATGATAAGCCCAGTAGTGACACAATTGTTTTTTGTAAACTTGTGCCTATAGAACTATTATCACTATTATTATCACTATTATTTATTAATAAGATATCCTGCTTTTTGCAATTGTTCTTTCTTATTTTCCAATCTATGAGTGTCTTGATATAAAGTCAACGATCTGTTATTCATAAATAACAACAAAAAACCTACTCAATGATGACTATAAATCAAGAAACTCATAGATTAGATGACGTTGTTTGCTTGTTTATGAATGCTGAATTTTGCGATTAACGAATAAAAATATATATATGTAATCTAGCCCAGCCAGCCAAAGGCAACACACTTCGACAAGTGACAAGGCCTCTGAAAGTCTGGAATTTCAGCTACCAATTGATTAAGTACCGGGAAACAAATTGAATTAGGCAGCAGGCCCTTCATTTCAGCATCTGCTGAAGTCCCCTTTTACAAACACGCTTAATTTACGATTGGTCTATATTCTCAAGTTTCCGCAGGACATCGAGTGAGATATATTTGCACAAAGGTCATGGAGTGGTTTCATAAATGAACATTTTTATTGTTGAGAGTTGCACTTATCCAACATTAACAACCTTGCACAACTACACGCGTCTTTATTACAAGCAGCATCAGCTCAATGTGCGTTATTGCATTTATTCAGAGAAAACAAGGAACTTGTAACTAGCAACAAGTACTTATGTCTTGCAAGCGATTAAATATCGAGCATCAGTCGAGCACATCTTGTGCCAAAGTTATATTTATATAGGCCTAGTAGTTCTGCAAAGTTACATCGTTAATATTATGTGCGCGTATATAATATGATGTTTGTATTTGGATCAGGGTCCGGGTTTGTGTGTGTTTAGAGTTATGGTTTAGGTTTATATGTGTTGGGTCAATTGGAGAGTTTCCGCTGTCTAATGGAAGCACTGCGGTCTTTGGATCATGAGGTCGCGGGTTCAAAGCCCAGTGACGTTCACGAGTTGTAAGCCTTGGCAAGCTACTTTACTCTCCGTTGCTATAATAGCAAACAGTCGGTGTGCATAGAGCCTACATCCAAGACACGCTCGAACGATTGCAACCAGACAAGTCGAATTTGGAAACGAATCCCGGCTGGCGCCCATCTGGCGAGATCAGTACCATACGCTATTGTTATTATTGTTATTATTGGTGAGTATGAGACTATGAATTAATGGCAAGAAGGCTTTCAAGTCTTTTGTATCAGAAGTGTTTATCTGTAGCAGTTGCTGGAGCTAGATATAATAATAAATGCTGTTTTCCTACCAGTTGTAATAATCATTGTCTTGCAATATCCCGCGCTTCTCCAGTGCAGTGTAGAAACATTGCATGACACAACCACTGCTGACAAAACTATAGATTGTCTTAGGTAGAACAGAGCTCTTGAACATAATCTAACTTAATGAACATAGCCACATTCAGCAATCTTGAGGGTTATCACACATCAGTCATATTACACATATGTAACTTACAGAGGATATAAAGGTTCAGAAGCACAAGGCTTCTCTTCAAGACGGCTCAATACAATCGAACACTACCGTAGTGTCGTCACAGAGATTGGGTTAAAGCTTATTACAGCTTTACTCCACAAAGCGTCCTGCAGTCTATCACAGACCGCCGAGTCGGAGCTGACAGAGGGTAATCACACATCCAGCAATATGCTTATGCTTCTATGAACATTTTCAAAGTGTTTCAAAACAGTTTAAATTAAGTTCATATTATAATAACTATGACTCGTAATGAGTATATGCACATTGAGGGACAGAGTCGTCCCTTACTTTCTCTTTGTAGAATATGAGTAGGCCCTACATGAATAAACTAAACATTCCGTTATCGTAATCCTTTTATCCGACAAGTAGTACTACTGCTGCTTCAGTATCTCAAGTGTGTACAAAACCTCTTTATCTGGCCCTCTGTCGGCAAGGCTGATATGTAACGTCAAATTAATGCAGATTAATGTCAGGAAGGATTGAGCTATGAAAGGATTCAAGGAATAGCATTAATGGAAAGCATCGAAAAGGCGAAAACTAGATGAACGGCCAACAAATACGAAGACTGATTGAACGGTTAACAATAATTACTGCATCATACCTTATAATTATATGTTCTCGTTTATTGTTTAACTAATTCTTAGGAGGAATTATTGTACTCAACTGTGCATGTATAGTTGGATAAGATAAAAAGCACGCAAAAATTACTCAAGATTTTGAGGCTTCGTGATATGAAATTATAAATTCGTTATTAGTGTTACTAACGTCCCTGACATCGCCTTCTGTTGAGGAATCGGACGTTAAATCCTCATTGTATTGTAATGTTGTGCACTAGGGACAACCGTATGAAAGGATTAAAGATAGATTCTGAACATATAAATTTATTAAGTTAACTATTAAGCTGAGTTTAATCATAATTTGTACTGAAATTGTTTATTAATTTTTCAAATACAAAACCAACTCCAGACTTTGCTTTTAGGTTTTTTCCTTTAGAACACAATACATGTATCAATTAAATGGCAACCCTTGAAGTTTGCAATAAAGGTTTAAAAAAATAAGTAACGAAGAGAAAATACGAACATCGTATCATCTGATCCAGCCGTTGAGTGAAGAGTTGATAAAATCAACCACCGTGGAGCTTTGGAGGGGGGCTGCCATTGACGGAGACTTAGGGTTGACGGGGGACGCCTCCCCCTCGTAGTTTGAGATGAGGGTAGAGAGAGTATAGTTCCCCCCAAATTCAGACATTAATAGTAGGTATATAGTTCATCCCCCCAATTAAAAGAAGACCTGTAAAAAGTCAAATCTATCTATCTTTCGATCATTCATGGGATAAACATAATACAAATATCACAATCACCTGACACGAATAACTACTAACAAAAATAATCATCTCACATCGATATCGAGTTCCAATGAGGAGCCGGCCTATAGATAATCGTCATTGTATTGTATTGTATTCTAAAGAGCATTTTGAAGATTGGCAAATTTTTGTTCCCCCCTCAAACCTAGGAAAAAGTCTCCACAAATGTAAGATTCGACTTCTTGTAGAACAGAAATCCTGAGGGACTCTCCGGACTCTGTCCCATACAGGGACAAAGCAACTCGGATGTAGGACTGCGGAACTAAAAAAGACTGCGGACTTCTTACTGGAGCAAATTAAATGAAAGACATTGTTTTACGTGGACATTGATATCAATGGAAGGAGCAGCTGCATATGTGCAAGGTTTTTCAGAAGAAAAACAATAAAGAAGTTTTTTGTGGTACTGTGTTTTTGTTACTTAGTGTCACATTGTTATAACAGCTGGCCTAAGGTGCAAATAATAGGGTCATATATATATATACTCTATTATTATGTTCTAAAGTCTAAACAATTGTACGGTAACTTGATTGAAGTGTTATTTTTTCAGAGTAAATTTAGAAACACTAACCCTTACAAGCTGTAGTAGAGTCTTTGTGATAATGGCAGGAGCCAGTAGCTACATCGGTTAGGTTTCAGACTTGGGATCAGTATGTGCGGGGTTCGAATCCAAGGCTCGCCCGTCACTGATATCTCTGTCAAGAGATGAAACTGACGTTAACTTCGGCTTTAGCTTTCGGCTTTTATTTGTGTCGTGTTATCAGATTTATTTAGTCCTAATTAAAGGAGACAATAGAGACAACTTTCAATGTACTATGCATGCCTTATTGACAACTTTAGTAAGTTTAATGTAATAAAATTCACTGTAAAATAATGTATATTATGCATGTATGTAATGCATACATATGTAATTGTATACATATGTATATGAGTTAGATCGGTATAGGAAATAGGTCTAACTATTGAAACTAATTCACATTAGAATTAAGTTTCACGCAAATATATTCGTACAACGACACAACGCAAGGTAACGATTCATTGGCAATGTATTAATTCAGTAACGCGGCTGAAGGCGGTGAATTATACAATGTATAAAATGTTTATATTATTTGATTTAGTTAAGAAGCAAGCGTACATAAAACATGCATAATATAGTTAGCTTCCATCTACAGGCCTACGTTTAAAGGCCAATAGACGCATGGTAATCTAAGCCTAAGCATACATGGAGAGACGCATTATGTACCGTATAGGCCTATGGAATTTGGTATGGTCATTGGGTAATGCCAAATCCCATATACCGTGATATACAACCCCTAACAAACTCTATACCAACTCCTGGACACATTCACAAGACCAGAACACGGGCTTACGCATGCAAACTGAATAAATCGGAATAATTGATCCTATAGGCCTACTCCGACACTTTTTTGGATTCATCATTACATAATGTAATCTTAGTATAATGTTGAATGTTCTGCCCTGCCAATAAATTCTCTGCTCCGGTCTTGCTCTGGCGGGCAAACCTTTCTGGCGCCGCCACAGGCCGTGAAACTGACGTTAAAGAATGCTTCAGTATTTATCCACGGATAATGAGAACAAGAGTTGAAATTTTATCAGTGGCGGTGCCACACTAGGTCGCACGCTCTGGTAAAAAAGCCTCCGACCTGGTTTTCGACATGACGACCAGATTTGCCTGATTATAATTATTGTATTGTTATAGCGTTTTATTCTAAAATGACCTGCCTTAAATTTTTAACGAAATGGTCGCTCGAACGTTCTGGTGCCGCCACTGAATTTTATTGCATGTAAGACTTGTTAGTCTAGTAGTACCTTGCAATTTAATGAGATAATACGAGATTAGCAGAACGCAATAGTCGGCTGAGCATGGATGATGTCGTCTGAAGTAAAGTGAAAACTGATTCGGAATAAGTAAAACTGTCGCCTAATATTTGCAGAATATTAAATTCGAAATATCAAATTTAACACCTCTAGTTTATTTGGTATCTGTACTATCTAACACCCATCAACATTGTTATACACTGGCATGAATGAAACTACACTATTATACTAACGACAAAACTTTTCATTTAATGCATTTTCAAACAGTTACTTATACATATAGGCCCCTATATATAAACTAAGCAAATATGAAACTACCTGGTGAATTTGCTAGAGTGTGACAAAGTGAACAAACCTTTTTGAGCCATTCGATTACATCGTCGATAGTCCACTGACAACATTGGTCGTACAGGAGCTTTAGATCCGCCTTATAGCTCATCATAAACTATAGCAATTACTCGGCCTATAATTCGCCTTAGATCAGAGAAGTTTCAAGCAAATCAATGTCAAAGGTTTCTAGCTATTAGCTTGGAATTAAGAGTTAATTTAACAATCATGATAATTATCCTGTGATGGGCACCTAACTAAAAAAAGTAGTTTAACTAAACTATTCTTTTAACTAAAAAAGTAGTTTAACTAAACTGTTTTTTTTAGCTAAAAGAAGTAGTTTAACTACTTTTTAACTAAAATTAAAAAAGTAGTTAAACTTTTAACTAAATAAAAGTAGTTAACTATTTAACTACTTTTCTAACTACTTTATTACACAAAATTCGCTGTTTTCTATATAAAATTTTAATAAAAGCCATAAATGAGCTTTACTAAGCTATAATTTCCACAGAAATCAACAGAAATCAACAAGAAAACATAATTCCTATAGTATTGTTTTATGTAAAATAGAGAAATGAGCATGCATTCATTCATT
This sequence comes from Enchytraeus norvegicus, assembly GCA_034695365.1. NCBI lineage: Eukaryota > Metazoa > Annelida > Clitellata > Enchytraeida > Enchytraeidae > Enchytraeus > Enchytraeus norvegicus. Next base: position 4,685 of record JAQFZF010000866.1, on the reverse strand, counting down.
CTTGCCTTGCTCACAACTTAGACAACATTTATTATTACCAAAATTGTTCACTTTTAACTTTTAAAAAGTAGTTATACTAAATAGTTACTAACTTTAAAAAAGTACTTTAACTACTCTTTCAACTAAACTAAAAAAGGTAGTTAAGCTTTTGCTCTAACTAAAAAAAAGTAGTTTAACTAAATAGTTAACTACTTTTAGTTAACTATTGCCCATCACTGTAATTATCATCGTTAAATGTTAAATCAAACAATTAATATGTCTTGCATTTTTTACTTACAATTTTGAAGTAAATTTTAAATTAGTCACCGATAGTCAATCTATTCAACATGTAATACTTTATTTTACATAAAATGATTAATATTAAATCTAATGGTCGAATTCAGGTGAGAAAAATATGTAGAATATGTAGCCACAATGTTAATTAATTTAATTAATCTTGATTTTGATCATCTCGGGTCCGACCCTCAGACTCCTCAAATCTAGAGCTATTAAGAGGGTCGGGTAGAGGCTAATGTCGGGCCCGGACCCTCAGCACAATTTAACATAATTCTAGCACTGTAGAGATCTAGTAAAAGGATATGTTTACATTACAACTTAGAACTCTATTAACAAATACTTTTGTGTCTAAAGTTTAGTCTTACTCATAATGTATACAATATAATGGGCCACCTCACGATTGTCAGATCCGTTTTTACCAGGCCTATATCATTAGCCGCACTATATATGCACTAAATCAACAATGTTATGCATGCCTTCATTGTTGGTTTGAAAGATAGCTCCTATGGGTTTAGAAATCACCGTTGAACTGGCTCACAGACTGAAACGTATCCTGGAAAATAAAATTTATGCAACGCTCTCATCATCATTTTCAGGTGTTCGTAAGAGGCGACTAATTATTAGATAGATCTATTTTGGTTGAACGGTGAAACAGGCCTACGTTGGCAACATGGTTATTTTCTGAAAAAACTTATGTAGCCTGCTTCCGATCAGTAAGTACCATAAACGTTACAACAATAATTACATGATACACAATTTATGGCATGATTACCTAATTAGGTTATTTACATACTACCGTACTATGTATAGTCTACATGTACAGTTGTACATATTGGGCTATAAAGCCTGGCCATTCGCAATATTATAAATCAAGCCATTCATCTATCTAAATACATTACTACTAAATTCAAACCACAGGATATAATTTCGTGAATAATATTACAAATGATAATATTATTAAGGTTCATTTAATTTTATTTTAGTATGTGATAATGTCGACCTGGTGGCAAATCAGTCGGCTTGATAAACTACAACGATATCATAAAGTTCATAAGTTATCATAACTGTTTGCTTCCGACTTCTGTCGAAAATGAAAACGGACTCACTGGTAACTGCATGCGTTCTCAACAGACGATTAACTATGTCATATATATTAATAATTTAGAAATTACGAAAGTTAATGTCTTAAACTTTATTTGTGTTCTGAAGTCGTATTAAATTGATCCACAGAAAATCCTTAAGATTGGATGAAGTCTGACATTCCTGCACAGGTTTTTGCCGAAGTTGCCTGCAATGTTTATTCGGATCCCAGCCGCCTGTGACATCAACTCTATGATGAGAAAACAGACGTTAAACACATTACAGCTTTTTATCACGACTAATGATTTTAAAAGCCGATGTGAAACACTGCAGACTATACAGCTTACATACTTTAATTGTATAAAATTGTCAGCTTCGTCGCTCAGAATAGAGGTAAATTATAGAGCTTATTAACACGGAAGCTGGACCCCAACTATGTGTCATAGCACACATGTGAAATTTATCAGACGGCTAGAGAATAGTACGCCAGATCTGTACTTAACTTCGAAAAATCTACCATAGCAGTCACCCACTGCGTAATGAATTACATCGTAATAACCGACCCACGCAGAGATGACGGGATTGCTTTACTCGAATTGATGTAAAGAAAGTTAATAAATTATTCTCTAGTACCGATGTTGTAGATATATATCTCAATAAAGCTCTATAAGCAATAAATCTCAATAAATCACGAGTTCATCAAGCAGGCCAGTAATGGTCTGTGAATTCATAAGTCCAGTCTAAATTAACATTGTACAAATCTAGATTATGAGCACAAAATTTAATAGAATTTTTACGATACTCGTAAATTAAAAATATGGCTATCGCTAATAACTCCTCACTGTGCAAAAATGTCCAAAGTTACACCGTTTGTGATTCATATTCGAGTTGTTTGTTATAACACTAATTCGATTCTGATCGATTCTGTCACAAGTGCTCAACTTATAGCCACGAGAACAGAAGATTTTGAGATTAAACTTAGCAATGGCTCGAGCCTAGAAGCACTTGAGGCTCTCTCAAGTAGTCTAATACTGGTAGGCCTGTAGGGAAGCTAAGAAATCGCAAAGACTAATATAATTCTATAATTTGTCAATTCAAAACTATATCGATCAATAAATTTATCAATGCGAATTTAACATCCGTTTCTTCATTTGACTACCACATAAGGGACGCCTAGTATCGTCAATAAAATTAGATGTACATATAAGTAGGTCCTGCTAATTATAATTCTGAAAAGTATTTAATACTAGAAAATCGGAAATCAACTCGTTAGGTATATTATTATGTGAAATAATAATAGTAAAGAACATTGTCTCAATTGGAACCTGAAGTTCGATATACACTAATGCCTAATATTATAATTATTAGACTCGCATTCTAACATACATTTAGAATGGACCAGGAATTAGTTTTTGGATCACTTTGTGCCTCCATTTAAATAAGTGCATTACTTTTGTTCCTTGTTTGGAGCTAATTAATATTATAAGCGGGATTCTTTGAACTCTGTTGCAGCGTAGGTTCATTGTTTAACTGCACGAAAATAATATTTTAATTTTACATTTTTCAGCAGTGCAAGGAAAGCATAATGTCTATAATAAAAACATTAACTCTACAAAATTTCACATGCATTGTTACAGCAGGCCTATATGATTTATTAAACGTTATAGAGCTGACATCGTAGTTGATTTCTATGAAATTTCATGGAAATTGTAATTATCAAGGAATAGAATTTATCTGTACTGTCAACGAGAGCCATGATATTGATAACATCACAGAAACGTTTCAACGTTTGCTAACCGAAAGCAAATCTGGCATACGTGTATATGTAATAGCTGTAGGTCAAATGCCAACTGCACGACAGACGATCCTTATCATAATAGATGTTAAAAAGCACACAAGAAAGGCGAGGTCAGAAACGGACTTTAAAGGCGAAACTACAGTGATAGCAATTCATTTACTTGTTCTTGACAAAATTGCAGACGCATCTAGTCGATTACCGTCGTAATGCTTGATAAGTAAAAGTACGAGTAATTGACGTTTGTCAGCTAGATAATATGCATTGCACTGATTGCCAAGATGTAAATAAGATTTATTTGCTTCTTTATTGAAGGGCAGTGTAAGAGATGGTCCCAACTAGGAACCGAACCCACAACCTTCTGCTCAGTACTCACGTATATAGAACATCTACTGAGTCATATACTTTCACGCGTCTCTATAATAAAATATGTTTGACATTGAAGTGAAAAAGCTGGAGAACCACAGCGGAACAGTTTCTGGGTTTTCTATTTGCATGGATACGTGCCCACTGATCAAGCGCACATATACTGAGGTTTAGTTTTATTACATAAGTGCGCACTCGTACTGTCAACGATGACTCTCGATGTATATTTAGTTCCTGGTTGACTGCCCTGACACACTACTAGCGATAGCTGTAATTCTGCATAGTAAATATTGTAAAGAACGCTGCATTAAACTATGAAAGTGTACTAAATTTAATTAAAGGCAGTAGTTTGTTTCAACTATAATCAATCATTCCCTTGTTGGGTCCGGGATATTTGAGAATAGTCCAACCGATAACTGCACGTGTTTCGTAAGAGTCGACTAACGCATATAATGAGGAAGGCAATGGAAAACCACCTCAGAAACCTATATTTTTCTTGAACAATGGCATCATTTAGGTGTGGACAAGGGTAAGATTTGTGATGAGACGGACTTATTGGGCTGGTCGATGGTGTGCTTATTAAAGAGCGAGATAGTTGATTGGGTGTATGAATTTTTGCCTTGGACCTGCCACGTGACGTGGCATAGCACTGGATGGATGGATAATAAATCAATCAACGAAGAGTTGACTATCAATGAAAGACGACTACAATTCATTTATTGATTAACTGCAATCAATCAATCAATCAATCAATCAATCAATGGAGAGTTAACGCCCGGTTTCGTACACGAAGGAGAAGTGAGGGGCATCTCAAGCGAAGTTTGCAAAACCACAGACAGGTTTAAACCACCTTAATTTAACCATAAAATTAACACGATTAGGCTTATGTTAATATCATAATCTACAAGCTACAATGATTCTTGTCAGTTATTTTACATAATATAATTTATTTTATTATATACGCTCGTAGCAATGACGTCATGTATGTCTTAAATGAATTTTATTCTATTATTCTATTAAATTGCAAACATTTCAAGCTGTGAAATAATTCAATATATATATGATTATATGTATGTATGTTTATGTGTGTTTTATGTGTATGCATGCATAGCCTATCTGTGTAGGACCTAAGTATATGTGTAAAAGTCGTGGGGCTGAGTTTTGAGTC
>JAQFZF010000865.1:0-15632 GCA_034695365.1 Enchytraeus norvegicus | reverse complement strand
AACTTCGGAAAAGCCAAGCTAACAATTTTCTTTTTATCGGTAGGATTAAACACCATACATACAGTCTTCTTGGTATTTACACCTAATACAGTGTAAAACATAATAATTAATTTGAGTAGCAGTTGAAGTGATATGGTAATGACCAATGAGTAGATGTGGTATACAATTATCGACCGAGTTGTTTGGAGCAGGTGAGCGGATATGAATATTGAATATTTGAGAAACTGGATCACAGAAGATGTACAATGTGAGAATGAAATCGTCACACCTATCATGGCGAAAGGCTAAAACAATCGTTTGGCAAAATAAGGCGCTAATGAGACGAAATCTCAGAGAACATACAGAGATTACCGGCAATCGCTTTACTACTGCATACGGGGCGATAATCATACAAACAGTTTTGTCAGTGTTGAAGGGCATAATAAATAAAATCAGCACCTTTATATACCATCGAGAGGAGATATTGCAGTCCAGCTCAGTTTTGTGCTAATTGTACAATATCACTGCATAGGCTAGATTAGAATGTGATAAAATACACCACCTAGATTGCATCTAATAGTACAGTTAACCAGTGGCGGATCTAGGATTTCTTGAGGGGGGGGGCAACTACATGTATTATTTTAGTGAGGGGTCAAGCAAACAATGAGGGCGGGGGAGCCAGGCAAAATCGAGGGGGGGGACGCGGGGGGGCCAAAACAGCAAACTATGCGGATTTAATGCACAATTTTCAACAATCTGCCTATTTTTGACATTCACTTTTTTCTCTTGGCCCCCCTCGGCTCGAGGGGGGGTCATGGCCCCCCGGCCCCCCTAAATCCGCGCCTGCAGTTAACAATATATCAGATAGTATGTCTCTGATATATCTCGTAAAATGTACGGTGGGATTGAACTACCCTGTTTGGAACAATTTCCTATTAAAGCAACCGACAAACTGATTCCAACAAATAGTTATAATCTGTGCAGATCCTCAAAATCGATTTTCGATTACTGCATTTCTATGACATTTGTATGCAGTTAATTTAGCGACTCCGGTCAGTTTCCTTCCATCTTAAAGCACTGGCAGGAGACCCGTAAACGACTCCTTGGAGAGAGGACGCCCAATGAGTGATAAACCGTGTGAGTGGCATGAAATGGAGCAGAAGTGAAGCAATGGTGGAAAGAATTGAATAAATAACTGAGTGGAATAGAAAATTGTGAAGTGAACTTGCCGTCGTCTAAATAGTGAGAATTGCAACACACAGAGAAATTGAGAGAGAGAGAGGGAGAGAGATAGAGAGAGAAAGAGAGAGAGAGAGGAACAAAAAGAACGAGAAAGAGTGGAAAAGTTAGATAGAATTAGAGAAAAAACGGCAAAAAGGAAAGGGAGAGAGCAGAAAGAGTCAGAGAAAAACGGATGGAGAGAAATAGAATGACAAAAAAGAGAAGAGACAGGGATGCAGAGAGATAGCTAAAAACATGAAACTGTTGACGTAAAATGGCAGCGGCGGAACATAAAGAGAGAGAGTTGTACGAAATGATTGAGGAATAGAATGAATCTGTGGAGAAGATTAGCAGTTTCGAGTTTTTGGTCGATTCCTTTCATTATGTCATTTGTCGCCCACTAAGTCAATACTCTAATTTAGTTACGTTCCAGCAAAATGGCGGTCCAAGTAAATCTCCAATGTTATTTTGCTCTTTCAGATACACAAGGCGGCTTATTAAGATAGCTTAGACAAAATGATTCTTTATACATCTTAAACTGAAATATTAACTAACTAAAATATATTATTGTTGCTTGCTCATATTAGATGTAAACATATAAGATACTAGACCTACTAACCGGAATGATTAACTTTCCTTACGTACAATGAAAGAAACATGTTTACCGTCTGTTTCGGTATCACAAGAACACTGTCAAAGATTGACCCGGTTGGGACTACAACCCGTGGGTTCCTACTTATCAATCAATCAAATTGAATCAATCAATAAAGGTTTAACGTCCGGTTCATCATCTTACGATGATATCAGGGACGCGTAAGTATGATACAGATTAAGCCATCCAATCGGGGCACTAGTAATTAGTTCTAAGGAAATATCACCGTGCTCCCTTGACTTTATTAACCTGTGCTTAGGCTTACAATTTCGGGTGACAGATTGGTGTGTATCGTGCCAGATTTGGTCAATGAGCAATATAATGACCGGGCCTGATGAATGTGTTAATTGAGGGAATGTGACAGGAATGCTGAATGTATGGCTGCAGATCATGACATTGACAAATGACACAGCCATTGCATGTTATAATACAGTGATGAAGAAAAATAAAGTAGTAGGTAAAAATAAAATATGTTGTGCTGAATTTGTATTTCATCTGAGACTAAAATAACATTTTATCACAAACTTACGATCTGTTTTATCAATCGACAATGACATTAGAGACTCATTAATGTTGAGAGTATGGTTAATTATAAATGTACTGTAGGCCTACTGAAGTAAGTTATTTTGTGAACAAAATAATCCTGCCACATTTATAGGTGATTTCGTTCTGTAATTTTTTCAATTTGATTGACTTTTTGAGAAATCTTCAATCATTAGCATGTTACCAAAAATCTTCAATCTATTATTAGTTACCACTCTTTTTCTGCTGGCTAACCAAGCCATACATCCCCTCGTGGATAAATTAATTGGAAGTAATTAGTATTTAACAGGTGACTGCTTCAAAAGATTTCGCTGGCAAACATGGGTCTGGCGTATGATCGCAATAGATAGTAAGTGAGACTGGCGACCTGCAGCTAGAATAAGGACAATTGTCATCAGTGGAGTCAGTATTGACTCGGTGAAACCTTTCCCTTTTTACCATCTGATTTACAATGTACCACAATAAAATACTAGTTCATCATCTGACGGCGACAAAAGCGGCGTTTCAGACAGTATTACGTCATTGCTGGGACTGCTTGATATAGGACTAATGCTACTACTGCTGATGTTGAGACTGCTTAAGATAGGACTAATGCTACTACTGCTGATACTGAGACTGCTTGAGATAGGACTAATGCTGCTACTGCTGATGCTGAGAATGCTTGAGATATGAGATAGGACTAATGCTGCTACTGCTGATACTGTAGACTGTAGAGTGTTGCTGATAGTAAGCAGTCATATGAGCTCCTCTCACGGTCCGTGTCTTTTGTGTTCGAATTCTTTGTTCATTTACAGTAACTGGAGCTCCGTTATTCGTCTATGGCTCGCGCATTTGTAATCAGCGGACAGAAAGTCAATTTGTTGAGAATAATGTGAGAAAAGTGCGACCATTCAACAAATAATGACGTTTCATCTCAATTTAATTTACCCTTTAATTAAATGTCCCCTCCCCCTCCTCCCACCGATTAGTGGTATCGGTAGGATACCGGTACCACTATTTTGCAGATCCAACAAAATTTACTTTAGATAGCACACATGTTATAGGCAGTAACATATGAGAGACCTGGGTTCGATTTCGGTTCAGAGAGCACCTTGGCAAGAGTGTGTAATCGATCCTGGAAGATTCATGATGTAATTACGCATGCATTCCCAAAATTGTGAATAATCATGAAATAACAACAAAAATTAAACGAAGACTGATTTTCGTTTGTCATGTGTATGAAAATATACGGATACCAAAGAACTAGAAATTTAGAAAAAACAAACTTTATTTCATATTTCCGGTAGGCCTATAGCATACAATTAATTTAGGCTACTTGCTTCGATAAATACAGATGTTCTACTAAGTTTCTAGCATTCGACAAGTTTCTCTAATATAAGCCTACGAAATAAGTTGTAGGATCAAAGAAATCTTCTGTCTCAGGATTTATCTACAAACTCACTAATATTTAAAAATTAAACAAAAATACTATTAATTAACTCACTAATAGTATTGAATATTGTATTGAATAATGAAATTGTTTTAATAAGATAATCAAACTCTCAATGCCAACAGTTGCCATGTTTCAATAAAGTTATAAAATGCCACCGGACGCAATGATAATAATTATATTACAATTACATCTAGAAAGTCATATTCTGCAATTACACCGTATTTTCAAAAGTCACGCAATATCAAATTTTTCAAGATAGTCCTACTAACATAATATTATGCAGCACATTAATAGGACTATGAAAGTGGTGGTTCTAGGCTGGGGCCAGGGAGGCCGTGGCCCGCCAAATTTTCATCTGACTCCCTAATATTTTAATGATTAACATTGTTTAATAGAAGCATTAGTGTAATTATTATGTTTGGCCCCTACTTGCCCCCCCCCCCTCCTCCCTCCAATATTTTGATCTGGAACCGCCGTTGGCCTATGCACACTCTGCATGTAAAAAAGCGTTAATGCATAGGCCTACATGTAATGTGAAGCAGCTCATATAGGCCTATCCGGATTTTAAGATTCTATTGTCGTCATAGCATCTTAATTATTCACAGAAAATTAGTATCATTAAAAGTAATTATCCTCAAATTCTCGTCTAATGCGCCTTGATACGCAACAGATATAACTCTTTAACAAACAGATATACATGTAAATATAATATTATATATACATGTATATTATACATGTATATATAATATTATATATACATGTATATATGATATTATATATACATGTATATATGATATCATATATACAAATTATACATGTATATATAATATTACATCTATCCTATGAAAACGAATGAAAATAAAAGAGAAGTAGCCCTAAATAGCAAGATGAGCGGAATATCAAAATTAGATAATAGGGAAACAGATGGACATTCTACATGCAAAATAATTATTACGTACAAAGTTCTGAAACAAGGGCAGAACAGCTACTGGTAGCGATCAGATTGCCGTTAGCCTACAATCCTACATCTTAATATAATGCTACAAATTATACAGAATGATCATGTGAGATGCATAGGAAGCTTCAATAGATTAATTAAGGCGAAACTCCAGAAGCTGTGAGAGCCTTGCATCTCAGAGCTACTAGATTTTTAATACAGATTTATAACATAAAGACTGGTCCAGTCTCTGTGTTACTGTGTTACATGAATAGAATACCTATTGAGCCGTCTACAGAAATGTTTTTTACAAACCAGCAGGGGATTTTTTGTCTTGTGCCAGAGGCAATATTTCTGGAATTAATATACAACCTTGCACCTAAATGGACTTCGATACAGTATATACACGAAGTATTTACTTAAATATATATATTTGTCAGTCCATGAATTGATTCTCATATAAATAAAACATATATGAGTAACCTATATCTAGTATATTCATGAGTCCATAGATTCATTGAGAGCATTTAGATACATTTAGGATTCATTCACGGAATGTAGACTATAATAATCTCTCTCCCTCTCTCTTTCTCTCTCTCTGAGTGTGCACTGCCTAACGGAAATTCCATGGCATACATCTGTAGATTTTTATGCCATTTGTCTTTGGAGATAATTCTATTTTCTGAGGGATCTCCTTAACCAATGAAGTTAGTTGGCTTCTTCGAAACACGTGCAGCTTTCAGATGTTCTATACTCATATTTGACAGATCCAACATGGCTACCTATAATAATAAGACCCGGTATATGTTTTTGTTAGCCCATCAATCAAACAACGAGGGACTATCGATCTTAGTCAAACGTCTACTTGTTATCGATCTCTCCTCTATCTCTTGTTATCAGTCCCACGTGCGATGTATATAGGCTCTGTCACTGTGTTAGGAACCGTGCAGTTAACATACCAACACATGTCAATCTATCTTGTGCTCTCTTATATGATGGCAGGGTCCAAGCATAAATACCTGCACGCAGTCTACTATCTCCTTTGAAGATGAGCTCACTACATGATGATCTCATCACAATTCCCTTGATACAAAAGCATATTGCCCTATAGGACGGCAATATGTCATAGCCTTCCTAGATTACCTCCCTAGAGGATATTAAATGAGACGGCATTACAATTTTCGAAAGTGTGATTTAATTGTTTTTATTTTCTCTTCCATATAAAACAGTCCTACAGGATTTTCAGGTTACGGTAAGGCTTAGCTATATCACTCACTCGCATGTTACGTTTTAACATCAGAAACTTTTAGTTTATATAGATCCTCCATCCTGCTTTAGTATCTGAGATTGTTGCCTCCAATAGTACAGATATAGGTGGATCTATGTTCAAGTTTCCAGGATCCAAAACGGGGATTTGACATAGGTCTACATCTCTTTCTGTGCGCTGCCTAACGGCAGATCCATGGTACACAACTATAGAGATTGTATGCCATATTTTCTTGGAGACAATTTTTTTTCTGAGGGATCTCCTTCACCAGTCACTGCGTTAGTCGATTTCTACGAAACACGTGCAGCTTTCGGTTGGTCAATTCTTATGTTTACCGGATCTAACAGGCCTTCACACTAGACTATAAAATATCACCAGGAATATTGCACTAGTATTTTCTGCTTTAGCCTATATTTGTCTTGTTAACAGACCTTCTTGCCTTGGATAACTAACTTGCACTGTTTGGACCTCGCATTTTTCTTTCTGTTTGTGCATTTGCAAGAGCGTTCGTTCTGGTGGTTGGATGCTGTCTGTAGTTGTATATGCTGTTTGAAACGTCCCTGACATCGCCTCCGGATGAGGAACCGGACGTTAAATCCTCATTGATTGATTGATTGGTTATAAGCAAAAGGCTGCGGATTAGTTTTAAAATCAAGCCAATTTTCGGATAATAAAATAAAATTCATCCTACATAATTTCAAAATTCATATCTTTAGAAATTGATAGATGAAATAGAATTTTTTTTATTTTGTTATATAATAATAACAATATTATTGTTATTTTTTATTTATAATACAAATGTATAGCCTAATTATTGTATTCTATCGTGAATGTAGAAATTAAGCATTTCAAAGTTACTTTTTAAATTTCGCTGGGTGGTAAAATGTTCTTTTGTTCTATAGTCTCTGTTTAATTGTGTACAAATGAATAAGCACTCTCTGCCTGGCATGCTGTTACAGTCCTTTGTTATGTCCATGGGTACAAATTAAGAGCATTTCCACTTAGGCTTTATCTGTTTCTGCTTTATTTATCTAACCGCGATTAATCTCAAATATGTAGAGAATCCGTCCGGCAGTGAGTTGTATTTTAATGCTTATCGGTGCGTCGATGCATGCGGTGGCTCAGTTGTGTGGCGCAACGGTGAGAGTCTCGACCACAATCATAATGTACTCGGCGCGAATCCTTGGATGGTCTTCGCTGATAGTGCCTTAGAGCCACGCCCCTCTTCTTGCTCATAATTTGGAGGATAGGCCTACAGTAAACTTTACAGTAAAAAGATGTTACATTTATAACGAATATTTTTAGTGACCACTGACCACTGACCACACAGAAATCTTTTCAAACTTGCACGAACGCAACGAGGAAATGTGCCGGTAGAGTTCACGTAGTGCGCTATATTAATAAAAGTGAGAGGCCTCCATATGCTACTTCCGGTGTCATCTCTATGGACTGTATCCGGAAGTAAATATCTCTAAGGATCGAGACAATAATAGTCGACATAGACAGAGAATTTTGGACTGTATTTAGACTCTTGAGTACGAAAGAACTCTTTATATTTGTCAAATTTTGTCTATCTATAAGAGATTGCATTGAATCCTAACTGTTAATTTTATGAAGAAATCAAATGATTTTGCAGTAGGCCGATATTACATTTTTAAACTAAACTTATCTGTTTAGGAGATCATCTCTAACCTGTTACACCAGTTGACAATTATTGTATAGACTTAATAATACTCCGTACACAGATTCACCCATGGATTTGAACTGTATAGACCTGCATCTAAAATAAAAATGAGCTAAGCTCATGCAAAAATATAAGACCTGTAGCTTATAACAAATATTTGCCGTGTTGGATCCAAGACACTTGAGCTATAACCTCAAAGTCATATTCCTTGTTGAATTAAGGTCACATAAAAAGTGTTGTAGAGGCGTATCAATCTCTGTGTTGCTTATCCGTCGCTAACAGTTACTGTGTGTCAACTTAATTTGAAGTTATTGTTGGACCAATGCTTTCCGTTATGTGTAACATTTTTATGCTTAATGACACAGTTACATTTTATGTGTTATGCGAACTCTCTTGTTATATTCGCAGCTTTATTCTCTATATAACCCAAAAGCACTAACGACTGTGATACACGAGAAATGTCAAACTAACAATTGTTTAGTGATGTTGTAACAGCTACTGTTATAATATTCTAGACAGTTTTATGATGTTTGTCGTTTAATGCAGGATTATAGTGCTAGGCTGACCGACAGATCAAACGTTGAGGGCTCAGCGAATGTTTGTATTTCTACCATACGCATGCATTATTGACGAGGTGCCATTTAATTTAATATGTACGCCTAAAGCTGAGGCTAGATATGTACGGATATATGGATAGGTTTGTGCGAAATGACACCTGATGGACGGTTGCCTATGGCAACAGGTGCCAGAAAAACCACCTGGAAGCTGCTATTAGTCTCATTAATGCTTATATTTCAGTCACACACAGAATGTAGCGCAAGTATATCTTCTATACATAATATTTTAAAGTCAATATTAGAGCGCAATACTGGCTCATTTGGTACAATTTAACGATTCTCTGATCGGGAAACTGGTTGGAAAGGTGCCATATCCATTAATGAGCATAGGCTCGGAGCTTATCCTTTCCAGAGCGATTACAGCCCGGTGATAAAGTCATTAATCTGACGATGAGGTCGCCAGCCACAATCAATAGAGTCCAATTGGATCATATACGATAGACCTGTGGTTACCACGAAATCCTTCGTAGCAAACACTCACTACGTACTAATTGTTCCCAAATAACTGATACACGACGGGATGGAGAATGAATTGGTTGGCCCGTACATATCCGAGATTCTACTTTCTGATTGACTCGGGATTTCAAATACGGACTTTAGGCTCTAAACGATCGACCGATCGTCACACGTCAATCTATAGCCACGGAGACATGCTATCGGCATAGAGGCCTTTAATTATGATGGACTATTAATCTACCGGGTACTCATTCAATTCATTCTCAAGAGGTCTAAAACGTAAATTCCGATTCGCAATTACATCAGTCTCATTGTCTGTGAGCACATACTTAAATAACAAAATATAAATAAATTTATAATTATAAATTTATAATTAATAATCAAGCAAGAGTATAACCCTTAAAACACCTTCCAACCACGCATTCTATAGAATAGATCAATGTAACGTCCTAATGTAGTTTCCCGTAGTGTCGGTAGTTGTGTGTTAATCGAATTTATCGCTGCGCATCGACTGTGCATCAACAGTTCAACACTGTACAATTGTACATTAGTGTACAGTACCCATACGCAATAATAACTGTACAAGAGAGTACAACATAGCCCATGCGCAATAAACCACGAGCCAAGGCCCTCCGCAGCGGACTCCTTCGAGAGTTAGAATAAGTTTTTATTAACAACTTCCTGCCGCAGGACAGAGTCATGTACACATATATAAATACAAAAGATCAATGCATCCTCCTGAGTTGTTTCTTAATGAAAACAACAATTTAATATCGCTTGCAATCAATAAAAAATAAAATTTAATATGGCTTGCAATCATTAAAAAACAAAAATTTAATATGGCTTGCAATCAATAAAAAACAAACATTTAATATCACTTACAATCAATACGAAACAAAAAGTTAATATCGGTTGCAATCAATTAAAAACAAAAATTTAATATCTCATACAATTAATACACCTTGGCAATTGCGACACCTTGCTCGGTTATCGCACTTTAATAGAATAAAAAATTAAGGTGCCTTACCTGAAGTTGCTGCATGGATGTATGACCCAATGTCCGGCCGTTCTTTGCCGCTGTTTCTCTTTCATCAGAGCGTTCTTATTACCAAACAGCTTCATGGCCAGCTTGTTATCCGAGACCTGAAAGAAGGAAACTATCTGATCCTTGAGATAATTTGTGGTTGAACTAGCTCCGGTGCTTCCACCTGACATCACTCCACCTTGGGTCAGTCCGGAGCTCTTCCGCCTCCGTGGCACCTCCAGGAGTTCCTGGTGACCGCAGGATGGCACGTGGACCGGAAGTACGGGAGATGCTGGTGAAGTTGGTGTTATGTGATCGTAGACTCCGTCGTGCTCCATGTTGACCATGTGCATCTCTCCATCTCTGAGAGTGTATGAGGGCTGGGAGACTTCTGGAGGAACCTCCTGCAGGAAGGGGTGGATAGAGGGAGGTGAGGCAAGGACCACTGTAGGGTGATGCATGCCGGGAGTGAGGCTATGTTAGAAGCATTGAAGTGCAGTGATTATCCACGACGATATCTAGCAACTTTAGTATCTTGTTTCAAGTACTACATCGGGATGATGAATGATGATCATGTCGGCGAAAATAAGTATTAAGTAATTGATCAGAGAGACTGAGAGAGTCAAGTATCCATCATCAAGTATCCATCATACCACTTGTTGCAGATCTGAACGCGAACATCCGTGCAAGTCAGCGCATAAATTAAATTGTTGACTACATTTGTAAAATTAACTATCGTACTATTTATATTTGTATAAGCGGAATACCTATCATTAACCAATGAATTATTGCATTACTGCATGGTTATGCTAAGGTTTTTAGGTCATGCTTAAGATCATTTTTTGCGCCTTGAAGTGTATTCACTAGTGTTATGAATATGTACATGATCAGAAAATAATAATAATAATAATAAATAATGAATAATATGTAATAATTTCCTTAACATGAATGCCAATCAATCGCGTAATGAGTAGATTTATTATTATGCCCTATTATTCTGTGTTTAATAAATAAAAATAAATTATTAGTTGATGTTCCAGTGACCCAGTCTCTCAATTTTCTCACAACTACCGTACTAAACTATTATTCTTGCTATAGATCAGACTTGTTATAAACAAACAGACAACACATCTAGCTGCATGTGCTGCCGTGTCTCGACTGCAGACAGGTGTTAGAACCAGCCACTAGGCTGTGGGATCAGTCATAAAGTATTGGATGCGTGACTGTTAATAGTATTAAATACTTGCAACTCTAGTCTCTGTAACCGTGCAATGTAAGTGCACTTGTATTATCATGGATGACTCCGTATAACAAACGTGCATATCTCTTCTTACCGTCACATGCACTGCGCATTATAATAATTTATCTACAATTTTGCATCATACAGTGTATGTATTTTATTAAATGCCATGGGTAGTAAATGGCCATGGACTAAAAATTAGATAAACTCGATATTTATTGCTTACAAAATATGTAAAGATAAAAGTCTATGTTCAAAAATATCCGAGCTCTGGAATGCAGTCTCCTGGCGGTGTGGCGGAAGCATTGAAGCGTTGGAGTGCCATTGACAACCGTTGCCACCGGAAAGCCTTCTCCCGACTGTCACCAGATACAGCGTTAGAAATTTTTGCCTATTTCGGAAATATATTTCAAGGTATGGCTGTAGAATTAATACCGACATGTTTAAGATAGCAAAATCGACGATTTGATATGAATCGTAGGTTGGTTGGGATGAGTGTACATGTTAGTGCCTTCGGGCCTTTGTGTCACATATCGCACTCTCTGTTAGTTGGTATATGTATTTGCTGACCTTGTTCGTGTGAAATGAAATTCAAAGGAATAACCTTTAAATGGCATCAACCTGTTGGTCGACTGGTGTGCTCATAAATGACTGTGAGAGCGAGACTGTGACTGTGAATTTGTACCTTACTATAGATCTTAGAGAGAGAGAGAGAGAGAAAGAAAGAGAGAGAGAGCGAGCGAGAGAGAGAGAGAAAGAAAGAGTGAGAGAGAGAGAGTCATTAATCCTGAGAAGAGAGAAATAAAGAGAGGGAGCCAATCTGTAAACAAAACGATTGTCGCCACGCCCTGACGCTATGCCTCCTGCATGTAGGCCTATGCCTATTTGATAATTTAGTTGCTCAAATTTCCGATTTACAGAGATCTTGCTGCATCGGTTGTGGCATATGGCTGGCCTGAGTTCTGAGATTTAGTTAATTACGAGTGCGCTCTATAAAAGTTGTTGCTTATTTATTTTTATATCACATAAACCTTGATACGGAGAGTTGAAGAATGAAGGCGACTGTTTTGCAATTTTACTCTTTCAATTTTACAGATAAAATGTACAATGTATGTACGAGATTTTACTCTGATCGACTTTGCAGAATTTACACCCATACTTAAGAGGGCATGAATTATCAACTGAGCGACGGAGATCTAGATTACCGTTACATAATACTAGGATTGTAGAACTGTAGAATAAAAAGGACCAGAAAATTACTTTGATAGTCTAATAAGAAACAATTTTTATTTCACAAACATCACACTTCATCGACCATAAAAACTTTCCATAAACGACCATAACTTTCTAATCATCTACCAAATAAAACAACTTCTCACTTAATGCAGCAGTCCATACGAATGCAGTTCATCTCTTTTCAAATGTCACTTCTTAACTATATTTCGCGTTTCAAACATGATAAACTGATACAAGCGGGTAATGTTAACAGAGAAACATAAAAAGTGTTATCAGTGTGCGAATTGTCAGCGGAACGAGCGAAAACTACTTTATTCACTTCGCGCTCTTAGGATAGTTAGAAGAAGCGTAGGCACAAATAAAACGTCGATGGAAATTTAACCTCCAAAACATAATCTGACGAGGACATCAGCAATTGGACAATCGAACAAAGCCGACCCCCAGTTCATATATTTATTTTTACTGAGGGGGGTTAAAATTTTAATGGGGGGGGGGGAGTGCCGGGGTCAATTCCCAACCCCACGGCAATTCCCACCCTGAGTATCATAATCCTTATTGACGAATCTGAAGTACAAAACAATACAATACAATGAGGATTTAGCGTTCGGTTCCTCACCCGAAGGCGATGACAGGGACTGACAAACTAAAGTCTCATTAAGATGCACTCTGTTACACAACAATGATTGCACAACTGGATTAAAAGTTGTAATTTCACTGGCTAGTTCTAATTTCACCTCAGAATAATAGTTAAAAGACGAAATTTAATTTTGACAGCAGAATGCAAAACATTTCTTTAAATGCTACATATATTCTAAAAAGTACGAGAGTGTGAAATCATATTAGGGAGAGATCAATTGCTGTGCTGCTATTGACGTTTGGTCCTACTAAAACAACAGGAAAAAATAAATGCGGGTCTACATGTATGTTGAATTTTTTACCTATTAAAGCTACGACAAACAATCTGCAATTAGGATTACAAGTATTTACTGAATCATACACAGTGATATACTTAAATAACAATTCTGAAGATGAAAATAAAGTCTTCCTTTCTCTCGATACTCCTAGTACGTCGTAGGTCCTAGATACCCTTAGTAGGTTTGACGTCCCTGATATCGTCGTCAGATGATGAAACGGACGTTAAACCCGTATTGTATTGTTGTATTGTATTGTTGTACAATCATCAACATTTGTCATAATAAGGTTAAACCTACATGTAGTAACAGAGACAATAATAAAGGTTTAATAAAGGATTAATTTAACGTCCGTTTCCTCATCCAAGGATAATGTCAGGGAAATCACCTTGCAACAATGATCAACGCTAATCACTAATATTTGTTGTAATACGGTTAAACATACATGTAGAAACATAAACAATGAACAACGTTAATAAACCAATACTTATCTACGCAATTATAAAACAACAGATTACAGGAAACACAGTGATCTCAACTTTCTCTTAATTCAAATCTTCAAGAGATAATACGTAATTCATACTTTAATTCCTCCTGATTGTTCGTCGCTTCAACACATGATATCAAAAATAAAACAAATTCGACAGTTAAATTCATCAGTTGACTCAATTGATAAAACAAACTTTATCAGAATTATATAACTAGAAACAACACGAGCACAGTCAAGCAGCCGTAAACACAAACATTTGCACGTACTTACACAGATCTAAACAGACATACGTCAAGACTAGCTTAAAATACGACATGTATATAACTGAATATTGAACTCAAGTATACTATAATAGGCTAAACCGCTAACGCTAAATTATACAGCATCCAGCTAGTACAGTTAAGATTTAAGCATTTATAAACTGCATCATCAATAGCCTACCCGTTTTTTACGCAAATTATCTATACAAATTATATATAATACATGAACAGATAAAGGGTATGTGTCTTGTTACATCTCTTACAACGCAAAAATATGTCAACACAAATATCATACGGTCTTCATTCACATTGGTTATAACATTAGAAGAGTATTAAAATCGTTTAATCAATCAACAGCTTCCATATAGCACACTTTTAACTAAGCCTCAGAAGCGCTTGATTAATGAAGGGTAGAGAATCAGTCTGACATATGCCACTACCAATGTGTAATGACCTGTACAAATCTGGAATATGAGCGATCAAAGGGTTAAATAAACGAAAGGAATGGAGCAGGCAAGCGAAAACTGCATGTGTCGTAAGAGGCGACTAACGCATATGCCGCAGTGAATGACAGAGTGGTCAACGCCATGACTTTTGTGTACTTGACACTTTGACTGCTCAATTCCAGATTTGCATAGGTCTTGCTACATCGGTTGTGGTATACATCAGGCTAGGCTACTCTACCCATCACTGCTGAAAGCGCTTCTGAGACTTAGTTAAAAGTGCGCTATATAAAGTTGCTGATAGATTGATTGATATTAAGGCTAACTGTGTATGTACGTTTTCTTAAATGACTTCATCTGTTTACATATTAAGTATGCATCTGTATGATCACTTATGTGAAGCAATTGTTTTGTTAAGTAAATGTATCTCAGAAGCATCAGACGATGGTAGGTTTAGTGCTAGTCATTCCTCCATTTATCTCCTTACTCGCTCCACTATTATCATCCACGATGACATCGCTCAATTCTGTCTGCTTGACGGCATCATCATCTGACTTCAATGGAACCCTAACAATAAACAACATACATTATAATGTATGTGATGACATCTATCACTTGCATGTCCGAAATACACTCTCTGATCGGCACCGAGATTTGAATACTTGACTTCATTTTAAACTAAAGTCCACTGCTAATGAGTCCATTACCAACATATATCACAAATAACAATATGGCGAGTGTAACCGTCAACTATACAGATAAATTGTCACATCGGTTGTGGCGTATGGCAGGCTAAGCTACTTAACCTTCACTGTCCCAACCGATTCTAAGTCTTAGTCAAGAGTGTGAAATCTAAAAAATGTTGGTTGATTGATTGATTGAGCATGATGCTCAATCAAAGAACTTCCAAATTAAGACATTATTAAAAAGGATTAAGAACATGGACGTTGGACAGCTTTGTGCGTATGATTGTGTATGTTTATCTGATTGAAATATGACTGCATAGTTATTGAAGCAGGGTGCGAATTACCGGAGGCTAATATACTACTTGTAGTATATTAATTATAGTAAATAACATTTGCAAATATTGAATAATCAACCAATCACAGCGCTGGAAATAGAAATTTCTAAGCCTGTGATTGGTAAATTAGGGTTGTTGGGTGGGTTGTGATTGGTTACTGCCAAATCTGTACCACACTTCTGATAGATGCTTACCGGAGCGGGGGGGGGGGGGAGAGAC